>OY744604.1:25661598-25734098 GCA_963556255.1 Allolobophora icterica
GGATGTGTCAGAACTTAGAAGAGTCCTTAGGAAGGAGTCGCAACTCCAGAGGGAACTCATGACAAACAGTCGGACCAACGACAGAAAAGGCGCGAAGCTCATGGTAGAGGTACGCGGGAAAGGAGCCAGCAGGTGATCATGAGCCACAGAACGAAAGGAACGGCGGCCAAGAAGACCCAGAGTGGAGTGGCAGAGCTCTTGTAAGTAAGCAGGCGCCCTGCCCAGTAGGCAACGCCAAACCATGGCAGAAATCCTATCGGTAGATTCGCAAACCAATGCAGCACATCCCGCATATAATCTGATACACCGCTCGCACCTGACGCGCCCCTGTTTCTATCACCACCGAGCCGTGACCGAGGATAGGCCTATCGTAATACCTATACATTTAGCAATAAATGCACCGAAGTCCTTAGACACCGGGCAAGCACTAACGCCAAATCAACATGGCCAAACCGTCAATTATCCGCTTTTCGATACGAAGAAGCGCTCGTAAATAAGCTGGTGCCATGCGCTTAGGTTTACAATTACGAAAGTGAGCAGCTATTCGTTACAAATGAAAATATTTCTTGATCTTTGTCTCTTTGTTAAATTCTTATCTATAAGAAGATGGTCCAAAGCCAGTGACGCAGCGAGGAAACAATTTGGGGGGTTTCCATTGGACATGGTCGCAGAGTACAGGGTCACTTTTGAAAGTTAAGTGTTTTTTGTATTTTGCAATTTATTTCTGGTGTTGAACCCGTAAACCCCCTAAATACGCCCATATCCAAAGCATTAGAAAACACGGCGCTGCTAGTAGTCCTCGGCGCCGCCGCCATCCGCCGCCGCTTAGCCCTCAAGTCGAAACCAGTCGCTAAGCTATCGACTGCTAAAGACATCGTTCACTTAATATTTTGCTTGTTGTTTTAATCGCGGTTTCCATGACATCAGCAACAGGACATGAGCAACACTTACAATACAATATTCGCTCGTTGAGGAAAACAAGTTGACATGCCGCAGCTTGGTACATTATAAACGAGCTTGCTCCATAATTAGTAAAAGTTCTTATACAGAATACGGGGATACGTACGTTAGTGTCTTCTTTTGGTAAAGTGAATTTATTCATCCTGTTACGAAGACGGTTTTGATGATTACAAAGATGGGGGAATAAGCAGAGTGAGAATTGTTGGGGGTCTGGGGTTCAACCCCCTAGTCTACCGCTACAGAACTTTACGTCTTCATTGCACACCTCAAGGGTCTTTTCTAATCCCTCAGTTGTGCTGGTGTGATTTAGCATTATTTGACTCTCAGTCTCTGATGAAGAAAAGAAATTCCCATGGTGTATCATGTATGCATTTTTGAATTTTCTCAACAATGGAATTGATTTTGATTCGAGTTTGACTTGCAAACCTGCTAGGGTTGAAAGGTGCTGCTTTCAAATTTCGCTGACATCAATTTGCAAAATGCGGATAAAATATTCCACTCCAAATGTATCAAAGTCTAACCCGCTACAGTCTTTTCTACAATTCTCACACTGGGAATAAGTGCCGGAGTACGTGATTCTCGTTCTCTGCTACTGCCTGAAAGATCCAGGCATCAGCAGTTTCGGCCAATTGGTTGGCAGTAAGATCGGGTACTGATGTAAATCCTCATCGCTTCATTCGATTTATCAAGCGCTCAATTTCACAAATTCACATTGACATTAATTTTCACAGTCATCGGTCTTTTCCCGTCAGCATGCCCACATGGTATGGAGCCCATATTCCCATATTGGACCCGTAGAAAGCCCATATGGGTCCCATCTAATGCCCACGGAAATAATGGCACGGTCAGTACAGCATGCGTAAAATGCATTATAATATTATTGTTAGGTAATCAGGTGATTACCTGAGAAGTCGATAGTAAATCGCTAAGTCAGTCGATAAGTCTGAGCGACTTAGTCAGTCGATAAGCATGCCACTTAGTCGACTAAGTCACCAAGTCATTCGCAAACTCATCAAGTCAGTCGGTAACTCCTTAGCGACTGATTCCGGGTACTAGCTGCTAGTCCTTGTAGGTCCCCGCTGACTGTAAGAGCGATGTGCTCATCGACTCGTTTGGGCCGAATAAGCTCGATGGCGTAGGCCTACTTATGGCCGTACCTTCCATCAACGACTGCCAACAGAGAAATACAGAAGCAACTGTAAAGTATTTCTGCCCTTAATCAGCAGAGCGCGAAGTTTATCTCGATATGCTGCATAAAAAGTTGGATAAACACGACTAGGCCTGCGCTAACAAGTACCTGCCTACAAACTCTTCTCCAGTTATAATAGCCTTCTTTTGTTAAAGGGCGACTGGATATTCTTCCTAGGCTACCAGCCAGGCCCTCAAATGCGCTATTCAAAAGATCACACACGGATATATAGATATATTATAATATATATAATATATATATATATATATCAATCAATATCTTTTTATTGCAACCATATATATGCATATATGCAGATTCTCTAAGGCTAAAAAATATTAAACCTGCTTTAGGTTTAAAGTTTAATTTGTTGTTTAATGCTAATTGTACTCACGTATGCTACCAAGAAAAAGGTCGGCCTCGCGTTGCGACAAGTAGGCTACCAGAAAAAAAACTCACGAAGAGAAAAAACGTACACGAAAACTGGTTCAACAGTTCAACAAGCCATACACAAATAGAGACAAACTAGACTATGTCGAGAGACGAAGAAATTGAGGCCACGCAAGACGACAGCCGAAAATCAAGAACACAAATCAAATACAGACCATTTTAAGGTTAAGGTTCCTGGCAGAATGTACTGACGGAGCACGACTTACCTCAACTTAGTTAGGCTACATATCCCCACAGTTTAAGTTGAGGAAGCTGAGGATACGGAAATTTAAAGCTTAATTTATACTTCTAAATAAAACTGCAACCTTGATATAGCAATTAATATATTGCAATACTTACTGAGCTCGTAGGCCTATTCACAAGGTTATGAAATATGCCTCGATTTAATCAATTGCATTGCAGTGAAAAATTATAGGTGACCGTTAACGTTAGGTGATCTTACTAAAACGCAATCGATTAATGAATGCATCGTCATTTAACACTGGGGTTTAAGAAATGCCTAATATAAAAGCTACATATGATCCCTAGGGGACTTAAATATTAATTAACAGAGAGAAACATCTGGAACGGTCACTATTCGTCAATATTATTGCGGCAGAGGCGTTACGGGCGTATGCACCATGTAAACCTTGGAGCAAATGCTCCATCCAAAAAATGGGGAGAGATCTGTAAGCGTATGTGCCATCATTAGCGGGGGGTTGAAGGGAAGGGGGAAAAGGAGAGGGTTGAGGGAAGTTGCTCCAATGACTTTGGGGGAAGACGCCGGTGTACCGGTATTATTGTTATTGTTATCATTATAGCTTTTGCACCCTTGGCCTTTGAAACTCTTGACCCAATCAATTATGAAGGCCTGGCTTTCTTCAACTGCCTCGGCCACCGCCTTGCTCAGATAACTGGAGACAGCAGAGAAACTACATTTCTACATTACAGCAGAGAAACTACATTTCTACATTACAGAAATTTTTAGATTTTCGTCATGGTAATTTCGTCCATCTTTTTTGGAATTTCATGTTTAAAAAAAGTTGATGACCTTTTTTCAGTCATTCGCTTCACAAATGAATGTCATGACCTTTTTTTAGCAATTCACGGTTACACCTGCGCGATTTATTACACCAACACTATAAATCAACACTGTAATACTTCCATCTGGCGAATAATAATTAAATAATTTTTGAAAAATGGAAAATTGGCGGCCCCTAAAAATCGGCGGCCCTAGGCGGCTGCCTAGTTTGCCTAACGGACGAACCGGGCCTGTGGGGGAATTTTATTCATAAACGTGCCTCGTATATTTTACTTGCGAACAGGGAAACTCTACATCTATCTTTATAGTGTTTAAACATTTAAAAACGAAGCCATATAGTGATCGCTTGTTTGCTGTCAGCAAGAAATAGATAGGCCTACCTCTCATTCCACCGTTGCAATAGCCTATTTCAGGAAAAACTCGGAAAATGACTGATTGCATTATATGTTATAAAATATTTAAGGATCCAAGAATGCTGTCTCGCATTCATGCATTCTAATTTTTTGCACAAGTTAGGCAGAAACGAAAACCAGCGCCGTTCACTTACAAATCAGGCAGCCTCGACCACCGTGCATGCATTCATACGAAAGTACAGTAGGCACGATTGCAAAAGAACGTCGTACGTATCTGGCGCAGGTGATAGAAGCACGTTGGACGTACATACTCTTCCCACGTGCTCGGAAAAGGTCTACTTCAAAAAGTAAATTCAAATGGATATTTCACCAATAGCGCCACTATAACAAAAATTCTAGTTGTAATGAGAATTTGCAATTGCAATCATTGTGTGAAGTCGGTTTCTGATAGGTCTAAGCATCGGCGATAGGATATCAGATCTTCAGTCCTCCAATAAATTGTTCCGCAAACTGCAAGTGAAGTTGTCGATTGGGTCCTTGGGTTCGCGGGTCCAATTGCGTAGAAAAGCCTTCCGAAGTATACTCAAGAGGCCACAATCTTAAAAATGTATTTTAAATAGCAACTTGCTTGACTCTTTTGCTCTAACTCCGCCACTGCCGTAGTCGGTGGTGCCAGTCACAAAACTGGAAAGGGGAGAGGTCGACGTTAGTCTTCTTTGTTATGACAAAGAGTCTATAAACAATAACTAACCAACCAAAGAACATCGTTTGCATTCTTCCAACTGACTTTGCAACGTAACAAGTTAACTAATTGTATGTATTATCAAGACACTTAATATATCGCTTTCAGAGTATCTTACAGAAGAGCGGCACACATGGCTGCCTGGATGATCTAAGCAACAACTAATAACGCTACTCATACCAATGCTGACTATCTAGCTACTTGCTTTACCTGTGTTTCTGGGCTTAGAACCGAAACTAACCGACTCTACATGTACCTCATTGGTTTTGTTTTTGACTAATCGCCTGTGATTGAAAGCTTGTTCCCACGACTTAGATATTTGGTCACTGTAACTATCAAAAGATTACGATTGCGAGTGAATAAGAATTAAAGCTAACCCGTAAACGTCGGTTGATTACTAAGTATTTTATTAAAAATTAAATAGATGAACTCGATTAGATGAGGACTAAGACTCGATGAAGGAGAATGTGAAAGAGTCTGTCGAAACAAGAAGATCGTTGGAGCAGAATAAACGCCGAGTCATTAAAATAAAAAAGTAAGTATGTGTTACGCCGTGACCCACCCCCAGCACTGGGTGCTAAGTCAGTCTGTTGAAATGGGGCGGGTACGCGTCTTCGCAAGTCCGTGGAAGGAAGAACCTCTATTCCAGTAGGGTTGTCTGATCCATGAGCATCCACAGGATCTGCTGGGATTCGACTCCAGCGGTTCCCTATCTCTTTATAATTTAATCTCGACTTCAACTGCAATCGTTCACTCCTTCTGAACGATGGTGGAGATGCACTAGCTCCCTGCTCAGACCTTACTCCGAACGGATCCAAGTTACTCCGAGCAACATTTGTCTCTAAATTTGGCACAACGAGTGGTTCAGGCGCGGCTAAACTACGTACAGCGATCATACGAGGGAAATGGTCTGGGGTTCGATTACGACTGGCGGAACCATGAGAAGAAGCCTCTTCAATTCTCTCTAGGCGCTCTAGAAGTTCGGTTTGGTTATCTCTCAGTTCTTCTAGATTAACAGCTAGGTTCACCTGGCTACCTCTCATATCAGCAACATTCACTCTCACATCATCTAGGTTGCTAACTAGGTCCATCTGAGTACCTCTAACATCGTCTAACTGACAGGTTATGTTTGACTGGCCGACCGCTATGCTTTCTAGAAGTTGGGCCATAACAGAAGACCGAGGCCGAGAAGACAAAGGTCTTAAAGCTCTATCCTGTCTAACACTAGGACCAGCGTCCAAATCCAGAGATCGAAGAGAATTTAATGACATCTTTAATATAAATGAACGATCCAGCAGTTAATGACAATACAATGAAATGAACCACAATGCGAATTCTACAGAACTACACTAACAACTCTAAACTTTACACATAGTAACTACTTTGGCACAAACAAGCAATCACTTATAGTTTAGACACGAAACTGATTATTTACCCCAAATTTCACAAGCTGGACATCATCGAATTCACAGGACTCCGAACATAGTGCAAATAAATCCAGAGACGTTGCAACGACTGCTTTCGGACGTTATTTCCGCTCCACAGAATATGCGACAACTTAACTCAAACTTCGTGCCTTATCAAACTGCACAGTTTCGCACAATAGCTCTCATAACGAATCAAATTATGCATCGCACCATTAATACAGCATCAATAATTCCAAACTCCATGCAGAAGAAGATCATCGCAAAAGCCAATGCATATTCGCAATGCTAGCGACTCCACAAATCTTAGACTGTGGCAGCATCAACAGATATCTCTTAAACCAGTGGTTCTGAACCTTTTTTGACACACGACACACCTTAACTTGCAACCAAATTTGGCGAAACACCACGCTATCGTCGTGTGTGAATAATGTTAAAAATGTTAAAGTTAAACTAGTTATATACTTGAAATTTTCAGTTGTTAACATTTGCAATGAATGAAAACGTTCATGTTGAGTCCTTTGTGGTGTCTACTTTAACTTAGTAACATTTAGTGAGATTTTTGCTCCTAGATTTTTCTCTCTAACCAGTTTGTTTCGTTATTTGTTCTTTATGTTGTTCATCTGAGAAAAACCTTGCTCGTATAAGTAGGAACTATGAAATAAAACCTACTCTTTGATTGCTTTGCTCGCCAGTAGGGTGCTCCAGAATGTAATGGTTTTCCAAAAAGTTTTTAAAAATACTGCTCCCTGGCGATTTTCCCATTCCATTTATCACTTTGTTCAACTGTGCAAATTTTCAAAAAGGTTGAAAAAGGTTAAGCCTTGCCACCGGTACAAAAATGTATTATGTGAAAATATGCGAATTTCTTTAAAATCGGTAATATCATGGAGGAAAACGTAATTATTTTCATGATGATTAACTTCTTATGTGAACTATTTTATGTGCTTGGCGATATTTATTATATAGAATTTTAAGTGTCCTGAGTCTTCATTTGTTTAGTCAACAACTGAACATGGATAAACCAATTTAAGAAGTGATGATGAAGTTAGATGACTTGTTGGGAGGCCAATTGCCAGCCAACAGAATTCCTACAGAAGGAGATGCTCTGTGTTTGTTCTTTCATCTGAGAAATGGTCCAATGGAGTAAGAAAAACATGCAAATTTTAATGGAGCGATTGCAGAGAAAGTACTAGCAGCAGTGCAAAAGAATGGGGTAAGGCTGGAATTGACATACAACGAAAGGACAAGGTCAAAGTCAAGAATCGGGATCTCTACGAGAATTATCGAGTCATTCAGAAGCGAAGGGGGTTCACATCAAATCAAGAAAAAGAAATTAAGTTTATTAAAGAACTGAAGTTCTAACTACTTTAATATTGCACACCAAGATGCTCAAAAGAAGATCATAAATGACCGCCTACGCAGCCAGCAACAGACAGGGTAAGATGTGGCATTTCTGGCAGCCCTGCAAGAACAGCAGACTGTTCACATGGCATCCGAGGATAAAGGCTAAGAAAAGAAAGTAGAAAATAAAATGTTGACAGACTCTTCTGACTTGGTCAGAGAAGCGACAGAAGAGAAAAAAAGATTTGCGCTTCAGCATCTCAATTCTTAACAAAGAAGATCTACTGCAAGCTAAAGCTACGGCATTTATACAAAAATAATAATTATGCAAATATGCCACGACAGAAGGAAGCATCTGTCATCTGAGAAGATACCTTGACTATCTGTATCTCATGCAGTTTAATATGCCGAATATATGAACAGCTTAATATTTCAGTTCGGTACATAGTAATTCTAGATTAGTAGGCAATTATACTTTGTTGGTTAATCAGTTCTTATATTTATATTGAATTCTGGATATGAAATTGCGATCATCCTTCTCAGGGAGTTGGAGTTGGCAAGCAGCCATGTTTGTTCATCGTATAAGAGTGGTGAATGATTTGTCTGAAAGAGCGATGAAACTGATAACAGGCTTTGCAAATGCGATCACAAAGGACAAAGACAGTTTATGCTGCAGGTGATTGAAACTCATCGATGCAGACTTCCAGATCTCACTAAGGAAACTCATAACGGTGTAACAGGGTTATTGTTGAAACTTCATGGTGCTGGTGGCAAGGCTTAACCTTAATTTAAAAACCTCAAATTTGGATTTTTAGACTCATCTATATGAGACGCATGGGAAAATGTCCGGGGAGAAATGAATTTTCAACTTTTAATTTTTTTCGAGCACCCTACTCGCCAGTGTTTTGTAATGTTCTTCTTTGTACGTCTTAGCCCAGAACTGAGTTCTTCACGATTGCTTGTGCATTAGGGTGGAGTGAAAAACATAAAAATTCTAGAAATTGATGGTAATAGTGATGAATAGTTGCCTTTTGGTATAGTTATTTACCGTGCAAAATATTTTTTTTAAATTCGTCCGGGAAGATGTGCCCCAACGAGTTTTAAAATTTGAGAATTTTTGAAAAAAATGTCAAATTTAGGAAAATTTCACATTTTTTTAAAATTTCACTCGTTAATTGTAATAGTGTTTAGGCATTTAATTATGACGTATTTAGTGACCATGCAAGAGAAAATTTAGAAAATTTGCCTTCTAAGATGTGCCCCAACGAGTTTTAAAATTCGAAATTTTTCCAAAATTTGTCAATTTTTTTTACAATTGTATAAACTCTAAATTTTTTAAAACGCTAACTGTAATAGTGTTTACGCATTTAATTATGATGTATTTAATGGCCAGGCAAAATAAAATTAATAAATTATTGTATGTTAACAATATTAAATAAGCACTAAACAATAAACAATCCCAACATATTATACTTGTTAATCACTGAAAAGTGAGTCAATAAGCTTACTTATTTAATTCCATTGATTTAACTCGATTGAAATTCTGCTTTTGTATTAAAACAAGGCATTAGTTCCCGTGATTCCAATCTGGCAAGGATAAAACCATGTCTAGATGTTTGCCCGACCACAGCAGCAGATGCCTCAGTAACAAGTTTTACAGAGCTCTCCAACCGATTGTGTGTGGCATGGCAATTCTGGAAAATCCAGTGTTGGCACACACTCACTGGCGATAAATTCTTCAAGCTCAGCTTTGGAAAGTGTGGAAATGAACGGTGGTTCTGTTACTTTTACGTTTTGCCAATCAATCAAATCGATGTAATCATTTGCATCAAAATTAAGTTCTGGAGTAGAAAATTCACGTATTCTGTTTGCCTGTTGACAATCATTTTTCGATCGCAAGATTCTGCGTAGTCCTAGAGCACGGATATGCTTCCAAGTGTCAGTTATCATTCCAAGAAGGATGCTTTCTGGATGTCCAAAAATCCATTTCGTTGTATTAGGCCTACTGTGTCGATAGCAGCCTTAAGGACTTCCGGCAGGTAACGTGATCTGGAGATTGTATGCCAGGGTTGCATAGAACCATATTTACACGAGGTTTCATTTTGATGCCACATCGGAGCATACACTCTTACAACGTATGTCGCCAATATTTTCAGATTGTCTGACAGGCACTCACTTACAACATAGGCTTATAGACGCAGGTTTCGATTAGCCGTGGTTATCTATCTGGGGTGCGACATAGCACCTGGATCACGCCTGGCCAGAGATTGAGAACAATATCCCTTTATTACTGCTTCACAAAATGTCAAACAAATACTTTTGGTCAGTGCTAAGATCAAATGCGGTGACTTCCGGAAAATCAACTTCAATTTTCTGAAACAAAATAACTGGTAGTTGTTCACAGGTTGCCATGGACTGGCCGATTGGCCCTGTAAATGCCCGCGGACCTCTAGTAACACCATCTAGATGCTCCAATAGATGTCGCAATGGCAATTCATTCGAATGCAATTGGCAGACAAACCATTGCAAGGGCTTGTGGAATGCTAATTCTAACAGTCTGATGCATCAATCAGTATTCTACAGTACCAGTGTTTACATTTACAGTCAAGGTGTGAAAATCAGTAAAATGGAGCATGAATTTTAAACAAACTGCAGAAGCATAAATATAAAACCAGCATTGTCATGTAATATTGGAAAACCAATTTCAATTAGTGTGATAATATATCTTAAATAATTTTTAAATGTTAAATTTCGTGTCAACTGCCCAATTCTTAGTTTGATACCTTATCTTAGATAATAAATTTATTAATTTTATATTTTCATGGTCATTAAATACGTCACAGCTAATAGAATTCTGCGTGTGTGTGTTGGACATCCAGAAAGCATAGCCTACTGTGATTGTTTAGAGTTTATTGTTATTAAAATATATATAACATACGATCATTTATTAATTTTATTTTGCATGGTCATTAAATACATCATAATTAAATGCTTAAGCACTATTACAGTTAGAGTTTTAACAAATTTTAAGTTTATACAATTGTTAAAAAATTTGACATATTTGTGAAAAATGTCGAATTTTAAAACTCGTTGGGGCACATCTTATAAGGCAGATTTTATAAATTTTCTCTTCCATGGTCATTAAATACGTCATAATTAAATGCCTAAACACTATTACAATTAGCATGTGAAATTTTTAAAAATTTTGAAATTTTCCTAAATTTGACATTTTTTCAAAAATTCTCAAATTTTAAAACTCGTTGGGGCACATCTTCCCGGACGAATTTTTTAAAAATATTTTGCACGGTAAATAACTATACCAAAAGGCAACTATTCATCACTATTACTAACATTTCCTAGAATTTTTATGTTTTTCACTCCACCCTATTGTGCATATTCTTCAGTCTAGATTTCTCATTTTTCATGTTTTTCATGTTACGGTCAATTGATTGGTTTACTATTATAAAACTAGCATTCACTACTGTTGGTGCTGGAATTCGTCTCATTGCTACTAAAATCTGATTTCGCATCATCAGTAATCATAATCTCCAAACTTCTAAAGCGCAACTCGAAGGCCAAGCGCAGGGCACCAGCCTATCACGGGCGCTACGTCAAATCAGAGAGGGGTTCCAGAGAGTAGTCCAAAAGAGGCCCGAGTTCGATTTCCAGAAGGTCTGCAGATCAAATCAGAGGGGTTTTCCAAAGAGTAGTCCAAACGAGATACGAGTCCGGTTTAGAGGAGGCCAAATCAAATCACAGGGGTTTTCCAGAGAGTAGTCCAAAAGAGGTTAGTTGTAGATTCGCAAAATTTTTGTTTTATTCTGAGAAATTTAGGGCTATCCATTTCGAATGTTACAGTAATGGGTAAAAGTTTACATCCGCGTGGTGGCAAACGTGTAGGGACCTATACTGTATAAAGTAAACATCATGGCCATTCCAGATTGTGATATACTAGAATAGATAAACAGAATGCTACAAATTCTCACAGCCTACGTCCGCTAAACTTTAAGTGTAATGCAAGAATGACAGAGGTAGGCTGTAAAATTCGCGACACACCAATTTTTCGCGACACGCAACGACACACCATGTTTACGCGACACACTCCCGGTCGATTCGCGACACACTAGTGTGTCGCGACACACCGGTTAAGAACCTCTGTCTTAAACTATCGTGCGGCAAATCCACGCACTGGTCAAATCTAAACTACAAATATTACAACTGCACTTCAACAGTCATCTCTATACCCGGCATCTCCAGAACTGCAAATACTAAAGCAACTGCGCATCAGCAGTCCTCTCTCTATCACTGGCCCATCTTAACTGCAAATACATGGCATCTCCTCAGCTTTTTATAGTCTTGGTCCCTGAGACCTGTCCAGACACGCATTAGGCACGAGTCAATCCACACTCTGTTCACGTGATAGCCTACATGCATCATCAACAGTCAATCTATGCTTGGAAAGTTACCCCCAGGCACTGTCCACGCGGTGATCATCTGTTGCCACCCCACGCCATGAATCACCTTAAGAACCAGGTCATGGACACGATGCCTTCACGTGATGGCCGACTTATGTCATCATGCATCGATGATAGTCCATCATCGTTGACATGTCCTGTTCACGTGCCTATCATGCCATCAGCGTCTGCAGTCGCCCTGCTCCTATGAGCCACCTGCTTCCCAGTAAAGTTCCACTACTGGTAACCGGCCAAGCGACCGTCTGTCTGTTTGTCTGCCTCCCATCGTCGCTTAGTCATCAGTGCGCCAGTTGCATAAACAACCGAGATCAAGCACACATCAGCAGAAAACGGCGCCATGCAAAACGACAATAAGACCCATAGTTCAAACAATTAAATTAGATAGGTCTACATAAAATATATCAATTAATCACTCTTGCTATGTTCGCATAGAACGTAACATATGTGCATATTTTTATTTTGAAAATATTATTAATAAAATATAGTTCAAGTTTTAAAATTTGTTTATAAAGTTTGGCTTACTTTTCATTGAACCAATGTTTTCTAATTGATGCATTTAATCAAGTTCTTAATGTTCAATTTATCAGATATATATTTCACTTAATTATCTCAATTCGAAAATCAAAATCCTTTGAATGTTCAATTCGTTGTCAGCCACCAACAGTCGACCATTTGATTCGTCCAGAAGAATATTCCATGGAATTCGTAATCCATATTTTTCTTCTTCTGAGAGAATTTCTCTCTTAAATTGCAAATCTGAATCCAACAACAAAACTCGACGGTTCTCCCGATCAACGACCATTACGAATCCATTTCCATCGACGGACAAATAGACTGGACAATTCATTTCTCCGATGGTTGATCCACATTTTCCACCGAATGACTTAAATTTTCCATGTGCATCCACTACACAAACTCTGTGGAGATAATCACCCAAAAAAGAGTCGCCGTGACTGATCAGGAAATTATCATTGGTCAGTTTTATAGCATGCCATGGATAACTAAAACCTAAATCCGATGATAGATTTATTTCACGGATCAATTGTCCATCTGGCGAATATTCATTTAATTTATTTTTCTTAAAAACAGTTAAGATGACATTCGATTCTTCTGTGACAGAGATACCCCATCCCCAATCGTCTCCTGTTGACCATTTCTTTATTAATTTTCCGTCTGGTTCAACTTTAAAAATTTCTTTCGATTGACTCTGGACTTTGCAATCGAAGATATAGAGACATTTATTTCTGTTGCAGGACCCTATGTCCATTGGGTCAATTAAATCCTTCAATTTCAATCGACGACTGAAACTGAAGTTTATCGAATCGTAAACTTCCGCCTTTGAACTTCTTCTACTCACAACAAACAATTCTTTGTCTAAGATGGCCAATCCACTGATTGCGGCGTTTTCTTGTTTTGCGAAGGATTTCCTTTTTAAACTCATTTTGTTTGTCTTTTCTTCTGAGTTTTTTCTGATTGTCTGAACTAAAACTGGATCCGACTTGTATTTGCACTGAATTTCAGCTAAAAATAGCAATTTATTTTTTAAATAATTAATCATTAATATATTTGGTATTTTTTTATTAATATCAGATTCATCGCTAAAACTATCTCATTAAACTGTTTCAACTGAATGTGCGCAGGAGGCGGCGATGATGCTGATAGCTGAGAAAGAGGCACATACGGCGAAAATGATGTAAACAGACAAACAGAGACACAAACAGAGACAATCAAATAGACGTACAGTAGCAATAGCGCGTTTTGTTAAAATCACTTAACCCTTACATTGTGCAAAGACCACCTACAAGCATGAATATTTATTGTTAGTTATTTATGATCTATGTAAGCGAATTAGATATGTGCACATTTTCAATTCTATTCGAGAAAATATAAATTTAATCTTTTTATAGCAACGTTTATTACGTTTACTTGGGCTATTTTGGGGCTAATTCCTGAAAATGACTGTTTTATGCTATTTTTGGACACTTTCCGCTAGTATTTCCAACATTGAAAATGTTCGGAAAAAAATTCTATTTTCTTTTAATTGATTATTTGAAGGAAATTTAGGTGGTTTTGGTAAGATATCATCATACTGGATCTAAACTGTAGGCCTATATTACTCTATTACGGGGTCGTCCCGAACCCGATTCCCAGAAAACGCTTAAATTGTTTACAAGCGTTTTCCTATTAGGCCGTGTTAATTTTACTACCAGCTGATCAACAGTAGTCGAACTTATAGGATCTCAGTGTTTTCCGCATGTAATAACATCTCATTCCGTCGTGTATACATTGACTTTCAAGAAAAATTCCATATTCCTCCACATGAACGTTATCTTCTTAATTTTCGGGATTTCGGGTTGCACTTAGAAAATGGATTAGGCCTACGGGGATCCGGCGGAATTTGTTTCGGGAATTCGCTACACACCCTCTGTTACAGTCAATATATCCGGAACATGCGCTAATTGTATTGTAACTGAACACTTATATAGCGCCACTCAGATCAGGGGTGCTCTAAGCCCGCAACAATGCTAGGATCATTTCCATATAGCATTATTGTGAGTATGTTGGCATCCTACATGCATGCAGGCAATGGTTGCACTAGACCACACTTGAACAGATGCGAAAGCGACTTCCTGCTCAAGGTCCAGAGGTAAATGGCCAAGAACCAGGCCCGGCTCAAGACATTTGGCGGCCCTGGGCAAATCGAAAAATCGGCGGCCCCTAAGCACAAAAAAGTTGATGACCTTTTTTTTAGTCATTCGCCTCTTGTTACGAATAACAACAATAAAAATTTAAAAAAAATGGAAAATTGGCGGCCCCTAAAAATCGGCGGCCCTGGGCGGCTGCCCAGTTGCCCATATGGACGAACCGGGCCTGCCAAGAACTGCCCAATCACAGTTCGGATGAATATGAAGCTCCTGAGTGTTTGCCGCACTTGACACATTCAACGTCAGGTTTTGTAGAGACCGCATTTAGTTTGGTATGTTTTTTTAGGTTGAAGGAAAGACAATCGACATACAGTTATGACTGAACCGGTTACTGACAGAGTACGCCGTTGTGCTCAAATAATACAAGACCATCATTTGCTGGCTAAACATGCAGAAGGAAATTTAATTGAAGCCCAGTATCATCATTCATCCAGCATGTCTGCTTGAAGCTTATGATAAGGCATCGAAGGCAGACTTGTTGTCCTCGAGACCAAGGTCTTGGTTTCGAGTGCACTCGAGTTCGTTTTTAAAAGTCTTGGTCTTGAGACCAAAAGTCTTGGTCTTGGTCTTGGTCTTGGTCTTGAGGTTCAAAGTCTTGGTCTTGGTCTCGCAAGACCAAAACTGACTGTCAATATGAACAGTCATTTAACCTTCGCAGGACGGAAAGATTTTACGATACACGGAGGACAAAGAGGGGTAATTTTTTACCCCAAAACATTGACAAATATCTCAGCTCACAGGTAAGCTACAATGACAAATGAAGTGTCAATTGTAACATTTCCAAGGTCAAGGAATCGATTTATCATAGTGGCAATAGTGTGCAAATACTACTTTTCAAGATGGCGGTCAATATGGCCGCCAAAACACACAAAAATGTATATCTCAGCGCGTAGGTAAGCTACAATGACAAATGAAGTGTCAATTGTAGCATTTTCAAGGTCAAGAAATCGATTTATCATAGTGGCAATAGTGTGCAAATACTATTGTCCAAGATTGCGGTCAACATGGCGCCAAAATATAACGATATGTATATCTCAGCTCATAGGTAAATTACAATGACAAATGAAGTGTCCATTGTAACATTCCCAAGGTCAAAGAATCGATTTATTGTAGTTGCAATAGTGTGGGAATACTATTTTTCAAGATGTCGGCCAATATGTCCACAAGACACAACAATAGGTATGTCTCTGCTCATAGGTAAGCTACAATTGCAAATCAATTGTCAATTGTAACATATTCGAGGTCAAGGAATCGATTTATCATAGTGGCAATAGTGTAGCAATAATACCTTCCAAGATGGCGGCCAAATATGGCCGCGAAAACACAAAAATATGCATATCTCAGCATATAGGTAGGCTACAATGACAAATGAGGTATCAATTGTAACATTTCTAAGGTCAAGAAATCAAACTATCGTAGTGACAGTCGTGTGGGAATACTAATTTCCAAGATGGCGGCCAACATGGCCGCCAAAACACAAAAATATGTATATCTCAGGTTGTAGGTAAGCTCCAATGACAAATGAAGTGTCAATTGTAACATTTCCAAGCTCAGGGAATCGAATTATCGCAGTGGCAATAGTGACCGATCAGTCAGCTGATTGATAATTCCTATTTTTGTGTTTTGACGGCCATATTGGCCGCCATCTTGGATAGTAGTATTCCCACGCTATTGTCACTGCGATAAATGAATTCCTTGAGCTTGGAAATGCTACAATTGACACTTCATTTGTCATTGTATCTTACCTACGAGCCGAGATATACACATTTTTGTTTTGGCGGCCATGTTGGCCGCCATCTTGGACAGTAGTATTCACACACTATTGCCACTGCGATAAATCGATTCCTTGACCTTGGAAATATTACAATTGACACTTCATTTGTCATTTTAGGTTACCTATGAGATGAGACATGCATATTTCTGTTTTGGCGGCCATATTGGCCGCCATCTTGGAAAATAAATTATCCACAATTATGAAACTATTAACACTCAGTTCCATGGTAGATTCCACACTTGATTTATGATTGGAAGTTACTTATGAGCTCATAATCTGTAAAAAAAACATATCTGCCCAATGAACGAAAAAATAACGACGTCGAGGACGAAGAGGGGTAAATTTTTACCCAAGGACACTTTGGATTGAAAAATCTTTTTCCCACCACATGGCAATGTGGTGGGTATGCAGTCAGAATATGTCATTGGTGGTAACTTGTAAACATGTTAAACGACAAATGATACCTACCTACAGTTGCTCCCCAATCAACATCCAAACACCCCTGGGGTAATTATTTACCCTTTCCGTCCTGCGAAGGTTAACAAAACTCAAGAATTTTAAAATTTATCAAGCCTGTTTGCATCATAGCCTACGACAAATACCTACGGAAGGATGTAAGTCTTGTTGGTCAGGAAAACTCATCGGCAGCAGCAGCTAAGTTATGCTATGTCTGGAAATCCTGCCGAGACTTTTTCTGAAGCCAGACGGTCTGATAAACCATGGGTGGATTTCAAAAAGGCTCACGATTTTCACATTTAACTCCCCGCAGTGCTTGAAAAGCTACTGTGTGTGACAGCGACTTCAGCAACTGTAGAACGTATTTTTTCACATGGCGGAATTTTTATGAGGCCCCACAAAGTACGTCTTGGTCAGAATATTCTGAGCGAATTGGTTTTTATAAAATACAAAAGGCATTTTGGAATAACATTTTGCATGAAGAACTTTTGTAAATAAAAATTCGGAATTCTCTGCAGTCTGCATTTAAAGTTAATTTGCTTGAATAAAAGACTCACGTTTTCATTAAAATAGCGAGTAGTCCGACATGAGAATTTTTTGTGTAAGGAAAAGAAGTCTTGGGCTGAATGTGATTTTTTGGGTCTTGGTCTCGGTCTTGGTCTTGAGGTTCAAAGTCTTGGTCTTGGTCTCGAGGTTTAAAGTCTTGGTCTTGGTCTTGGTCTCGAGGGTCAAAGTCTTGGTCTTGGTCTTGGTCTCGAGGTTCAAAGTTTTGGTCTTGGTCTTGGTCTTGAGGTTTAAGGTCTTGACAACAAGACTGATCGAAGGTGGAGAAATAAATTCCACAAGTAGATGCCGAAGTTTGTCATTCTCAAATCAGAGTCACTTGCTTTGGCTGATGACAATGTTGGTTTTCTGATGGAGCTGTGATTGCACAAAATATGATTAATCCTGGTGGTAGCAGAAATTTTGGTGAATATATTAAAATAGTATCCCTTTCATACATTCATTCTGTTTTGTCAAAAGTCCAGAGGTTACGTAGATATTGTTTTTTGACAGATATAATTATTCCAGATAGTGTGAACTCCACTGCGAGGGAGAAGCATGGTTCAGGAACACGGACGTTTATTGTGACTACCACAAAGATTAAAAGAACTGGGAGGAATTCGTAAGGGTCGACGATAACAAGACAGAACTCATGTCCTTGCTGAAGCTGCATCCAGAATTATTTATCATGGCAAACAAATTACGATGACCATGTAGTATGCAGTCAGCATGTAGATGTAGGTTAGAATAATAATGTACACTTAAATGTGTTTGATCACTTGTTAAAGATGTGAGTTAAACCTGATTATTTTTATTTCAGGTATGGTGAATGTCGTTGTTGCGAGAACTCATAATTTTAAATTGTCAATCATTGACCATCATGTGCAAAAAAGAGCAGTATTCGATGACCTTTGGCTTGATCCAGATGTCCATCCAGAATTTTCTCATGGCGTCAGAAGAGTCAAAAGTCCACATAGGAAGCTTTATGCAATGGCTGCAACACAAAATTATCCACTTAAGCATCATGGGACGTAAGGCAATAAACAGCCATGCAAAGTCTGCGAAGAATATGAAGTACATGTACGTTGAGAGTCTGACAAGCCGACAGAGAAATTTGACATCATTTCTTCAGCCTCGTACCCATAAAGCTGTCAGGTGTCAACATCCGCAGTTACAGGTGTTGGTAGATTCACAAAGTCAACCCATTGTGAGTGCTCAACAACTCAACCCGGTGTGAGTGCCAAAAAGTCAAGCAAGTGTTGGCGACATAAACTTGACTTGGACTAGAGAAAATGAAAAAACAAAGAAATACTGCAATTACAACTTGACTGCAGACACTCGTAGTGGCTGAAACTGAGTGACGTTATTGTGCTAGTCTTAGCTCCAGTGTAACTGTCATGTTCAAACTATACTTTCCCAAACTATATTCAGTAATTTGAAACTAGTCGTGCCAGAGTTACTTTGGAACTGTTATTATTTTATTTTATTTATTTTGTTCTACTAAATGCTGCAGTATTATGTTTTTTGGTCTGCATTACACTTTACTAGTCTACTAGTCTTTCTTTAATTCAAAACTAGTTGTGCCCGAGTAACTGAAACTGTTGCCATTTTGTTAAACTTATTTTTTTTTGGAAATAAATAGGTGGAAAGGGACCGGTGTAGGGGAGGAAGAGTCGGTACTAAATATTTAAAATAGTTTTATTGTTCTAACTTTCGTTAATCAATGCATCTGGAATTTTTTTAGAAAGTTATCTGGAGGGTCAAGGAATTTTAACCAATAAATGAGTGGGAACCCTGCTGTCTCCCAATAAGTCATTGTATGTAAATTAACATTTGTTTTAAAAACGAAAAAAGTATAGAAAAAATTGGGGACTCGCAAGAGCAAAACAAACCATATATCACTGGAACAGTCTGTCCAAGCTCTACAACATTAAGTGAAAAGCATTGTTCTATCTTTTGTCCCACATGTGCATACCTGCAGCCGAAGATGAAGCAGTTTATGGGATGGACCAACTTTGGAGACTATTATCACCATGAAGACATAGAGTAACAAGGTTCAGATTTGTTGCATACAGAGTGAGTTATATGCAGAAAACAGAAATGTAAAATATTTTGCAATAGCTTTTGCTGCAATGCCATGAATATTGTAGATTTAAACTTGCAATTGCGTTTTTGGCCACTTTTACACCAATATTAGTGGGAAACTATTTGCTTCAATTCAGAATGATTTACAGAATCAGAAAGTACACAAAAAGTTGTACAAAATCAC
Source organism: Allolobophora icterica (assembly GCA_963556255.1). Classification (NCBI taxonomy): domain Eukaryota; kingdom Metazoa; phylum Annelida; class Clitellata; order Crassiclitellata; family Lumbricidae; genus Allolobophora; species Allolobophora icterica. Next base: position 25,681,301 of record OY744604.1, read on the forward strand.
AAAACTTTGCAAGCCTAGGTGCATCCAATCCTAAGATACAAGCCTCTGAACATGTTGCCAAGTTCAAACATGTCGTGAATGCTTCAAACCTCCCCCCCCATCCATTACCGTCAGCCATACAATGCAGATACATGGTGATAGGCTTCTGAAAATTTCAATATGATATATAAGCATATCAAACTACAAAATAGCAAAATTACAGCCAAATCTGAAATAGGACACCCACAGGCCCTCAGCAATTTGACCTTGACTTAGCCCTTTGTATAGTCGGTAATGTAACATAAAATTTTCGAAAAAATCTTTTCACTTTTGAAAGTGTGCATATATCCTATCATTATCTGCACTCTTAGCTGATTCCAAATACGGTATGTAATTTTTTGCTTGTAGGTGGAAAATGCACAATGTTACACTAACAAAAAGGACTAGGCCTACAAGACAGATATGCAGATTAGGTTAAGTGCAATATCAGAGTTCAAGCTTCGAGTATGGAACGCCGTTTCAGATCAAAAATGTTCCAACGCTGTATAGAAATGATTTCTTTTTGAAGTGTGCTAGACTTAATAATTAGAGGTAGAAATCTGCAAATATAAAAAAAACAAATATTAATGATGAAATTATGTTTTAGGAAGAAAAACGACTATCAAATACTTAAGCAAGGGAAAAGCTGCTAGTCTTTATTGTCGAATCTCTACGCTTCAATAACCTTAAATGTTATCTGACAATTGACGCCTAATTGTTGTAATTACATCATTTATCAGCATTTAAATAAAGCAAGAAATACACCGTGAAACACCGAAACTACGCTTCCAACAATAGCCTCTCCTGTAGCTGATTCTACTCTATTAAGATCGTACTTCAATTTGTATACGATTTATAAAATTTTACTTCCAGAGATTTTGGTGTAGTGATTTTTTGGTCTTATAGTTGGTATGCCTTCAACAGACTCCATAACTATTATGCCAAGTAAACCGTCAATGTCCTTATAATAATAATAATAATAATAATAATAATAATAATAATAATAATAATAATAATAATAATAATAATAATAATAATAATAATAATAATAATAATAATAATAATAATAATAATCAACTTTTCTTTTTCAGCGTTTGTCCATCAGCATCCAACGCTATAATTTGATTGCATTTAAAGGCACTTTCCCCACGCTTTCCCCCGAAGACGAGGCCTGACCCTCCAGACACTATCTCTGCTCCTAAATAACAATAATTTTTTTTCCAAATCCTGACGGATTCTTGATACCTCGGGTAAAATAAGAAAATAATAATAATAATAATAATAACAATAATATTCTCTTTTATTTCAAACTGACAGACGCAGTAAGATTACATTGAAACACGACACTAGTACAATCAATATCTTAATTAAACACGCGTTTTGGCAGCCATGCAAGACGCCGCCCTAGAGGGGGTTTACGGGTATCGAACCGCGTTCTAATGCTCCCCAGGCCATGAGTGTTACCACTACTCTATCCCCCATTTCATTGTAAAACAGTGTAACCGCGATATATACTCGAATTACAGACTGACTTGAATATTTTACTTCGCATATTAGCTGGCAAAAGCGAGAAGTTTGCAGAAAAAAAGTAAATAAACACCACATTAGAATCTTATACCGATTACTCTTTTGTGTTCCTGCGTCTCTTGTTTTATGTGATCTTTCTCTGTTCGCTCTAGATGTAATTTCTGTTCCAAATCCAGGCATTTTTCTCTGGTACCTACAAACAGCACGGACGGTCTGACGGACGGATTAACGCATGGAGAAACAGCGGTTACTAAGTCTGTCACCGCCACCCTCCCTCCCGCCCTACATCTCCCTCCCTCTCATTCCTTCCCTCCATCTGTCTCCCTCTCTCACAGCGTTCGACGACCTCCGTGAAGCCGGCATATCACGCGAGCGAGAGAAATTGGCCCGGCCTGCCGACACTCGACGCTGGGCAGTTGGACGTGCGGGCGCACACCAGGACGGACGGACGGTCGGACAGACAGATAGACGGATTGACACATAGACAAACAGCGGTTAGTGAGTCTATCTCTGCCTCCCTCTCTCCCGCCCGCGGCCTACCTCTCCCTCTCCCTCTCCCTCCCCCGTCATATTTGATGGGCAATCAGGTTGTACATAATAATATCGCAGCCTAAGCACGCGGTAGATGTTAGAAGTGGTAGGCCTAAGCTTCATTAATTTTTGCCAAAACACTACAAAACTGCTTAAATGCTGCCCTGGCTCCACAATCATTTGTGTGACGCGATAAATTTAGATTTGTTTGTGTCTCAAGTCAGTTTAAGTCGACTTGTGGAAAAAACAACTTCAGGTCACTTTGTCTAGTACAAATTCTACTTGGGGTCAGTTGTGCTAAGCAGAAACGACTCGACTTGACTTGGGAAAACCAAGTCGACCCAAGTCGACTTATTGGGGTCGACTCTTAGGTCTAATTGGCTTCCTGTTCAGCAAAGAATTAGTTTCAACTTGGGGCTAATAGTTTATAAAACTTTTAATTCTGGCCATCCACAATACATAAAATCAGTTCTTACTCTCCTGACATCATTATTCAACAAGGTCAACGGATTATCTTTGTCTGGTCATACCTCAAATACAGAACTGTTCTTAGTGAATGAGCTTTTTCGGTTGCTGGACCTAGTTTTTGGAACTCTCTCCCTACATGTAGGCCTATGTCTGTGCGCTCTGCTCAGTCGCTTGTGTCATTTCGCTCTCAAGTTAAAACTTACCTTTTTCAAAATGCTTATGCACCATAGGCTGCCTCTCTGTCTTACGGGCTGATCTTCTGGATATTGACTTGATTACCGCTTTGTTTTGCTGTGCCATCGGTTGATGCCTTGTGCATTAGACACTGGCGCAATAGAAGTTGATAATTACAATAACAATTTTAGGAAGACTTTCTTTTAAAATACAATGTAGTAAATAAATTCTTCGTGGCAGTTAACAGATTAAACCGAATTTATACAGAACTGCACTTGTACTGTTTCTGTCATTAACTTCTGAATACGTACTGCAGACGTACGTTAATGGTAGATTATTTATAAATCCATTAGTTAGATTTCAAGTCAGTAATCCTGCTAAGATACAAGTTCAGAAACACGAAAATGATATTGGGCATAAATTAAATTTGTAGGCCTACCTGAGAATTCCTGCTGCAGTTCTTGAGCTTGTTTAATGAGCTGTTCCTTCTCTTCTTCCCAAACTTTTCTCTCTTTCTCCAAATTCTGTTTGACAGCTGAAAAGAATAAGGTGCACGAAGTAATTTTCATGATTTTTGGCCAGGGAGACCAAGACCATTGATCTGGAGATCAGATTGGACAATATCATGATCTAGGCCATTTTGGACTGTCCACTTGGCTGATAGCTGTCGATAGATGCAGTCCACAGGGCCTACATAACTCGAAGCTGGGCGTCATTTTCAAGCGATAGTTATTTCAAGATTGATGTATGCATCACCTACCTTCGATATTCTTTGTGCAAGAGCTGACAGAGCTCTCTTTTCAACGGTGCTCCACAATCCTGGCCACGTTCTCCATCCCTTGCTCCCCCTCCCATAATCCGCACCTATGACCTGCGTCCCCGCTCGCATAACAGGAAGATTCCTAAGGCAGACGCGCTAACGCGTAAGAATTTCTTAACTAGGATGTTATACCAGTAAAATTCATATCCAATTGTTAGGCCTTCTATCTATGCCTAACCTAGTTAGCTGGTTTCCTTTCCAACTTATGTTGTTTCTTGTGTGTCATACCTCTAACTGCATAACATGTTTGTTAACCACAGTGCGCAAGCAGGTGGTTCAATAAAGAATATACTTACTTACTTCTTACTTCCCTGTGCTGGATTTCTCACCTCACGTGATATTGCGAGCATTAATGAAGCTCTGAAAGACACTCGCAGATGGCAATTATGTGAGAAGACCCAGACTGCAGAAGAGCTGATTGCTCAGGCAGACACGAAGCTCTGCCAGAAATCGCAGTTCTTTGGTCACTGCATTGATCAGCTTTTGTCGCCTCCTCGTCAGGACAAGTACTCACTTCGCAAAATAAGTCATCCTTTCATGCTGCCTCTTGTTAGATTTAAATTGTTTAAAAGCAGCTTTGTTAATCGATGTATCTTTAATTATTTTTCGTTGTGCAATTCGCATGTGTGACTTTATAATTTGCTTCTGTTATAGTTTATTTTCGAAATGTATGTAATCATTGTGTGCATGTAATGCATGTGCGCTTGGCAGATGCAAAAAAGGCTACTTACTTGGTTACTTACATGCAACCAAATATTGGGTGTTTCGGACCCGTCGCTTCTGTTCCGGAAATTGAGGCGACTAGAATTGTGAAGAAGAGTCTTATATCCATAAACACCGGCTTTCATACAGCACAATAGAAAGGCTCAAGACAGGAGAGCTTTGCGCCGCATTTTGGATTTGGATATATACAGTGTACGCCAGTGTGATTCTCCTTACAGATTTTATTTTAGTTATAGTTACAGTTATGGATTTTAGTTAAAGTTATAGTTAATGGTTTTTCATTTTAGTTATAGTTACAGTTATAGTTAGTATTATTTTTTAGTTATAGCTACAGTTATAGTTACTGGACTTTTATTTTAGTTAATTTTAGTTAGTACATAGTTACACTTGGCCACAATGGCGCTCCGCCTGGTCCCTATGGGATCATCGATTAATTATGTCAACAAATTTTAGGCAGTTTTTGATTTCTACCCCTTGTCAACAACAGGACTGTCAAAGATTCAAGGGCCCCCTAACAAAATTATGTGAAAGAAAATTACCCCACCCTCAGAAAATTTCTATGACTCTAACAAATGCAAAAAACTGAAATTGCCGAAAAACAAAAAGTTGTAATTCAGATTTGATAGTGATGCAGAATAGCTACAGTAGGCCTACATGTGGAATCATTGTCTGTCACAGATATTTTATGGATTTTTTCACTTAAAAATACAATCTCGTTTTCTTTTAAATGTGTATTCAATTTGATTTTTATTATGAACATTTCTAATTTGAACATGAAACTGATAACTTTTTATAAATCGAAAGAGAAAATTATCTTTTCATCAAATAGAAACTCGAAATATCAGATTTTCGAAAAGAACCCTTAATAATAATAATAATAAAAATAATAATAATAATAATAATAATAATAATAATAATAAAATATGCCTCAAATATGCCTCTCTTCCCATCACACACGAGTTCATACCGGTGGCTATAGAAACATTAGGCCCCATCAACCATGCGGGACGCGAATTTCTGACGGAGCTGGGGCGCCGCTGAACCGTCGTTTCCGGCGACCCAAGAGAAACAGCATACCTTTTTCAACGCATCTCAATTTGCACCCAGCGTTTCAATGCAGTAGCTTTTAGAGGCACATTCACTTTACACTCCGGGGATGAGGACCACGTACTCCAAGCTTAAATTTTCAATCACTGTTAATATCTTAGAGCCTGAGGGATCTTATTTACCTCGGGCGAAAAAATAATAATAATAATAATAATAATAAAAATAATCGATATTGCACTTTTTATTGCATTAACGAAAATAGCGATGAATTTTCGTTAGTGTTATTTTCGTTATAGTTATAGTTATAGTTAGTGATATTTTTTAGTTACAGTTATAGTTATCGTTAACGAAATCATTTTTGTTCGTTAACGAACATTTTCGTTATCGTTAACGTTAACCAGAATCAGACTGGTGTACGCTCGTTTGAGCTTGGCAATGCCACCGGATTGAAAAAGGCACACACAGATGAAAGTGACAGGTAGAACGAGATTATTTTGCGATTGAGACGCCAATTAATTAAACCAACTGAAAATTAGGCCAATAATAAATTTCTACCTGAAGATTCCTGTTGCAGTTCTTGGGCTTGCTTCGTTAGCCGCTTTCTTTCTTCTGACCATTCCTTTCTCTCTTTCTCCAAAATCTGTTTCAGGTCCAAAAATGTCGCCTCGACGTCTGCAGAGTAAAATGTAATGCGCATACAGCTTTTCTTGTGCGAATTATTAGGCCTAAGTCTTGCATAATAAAACTTAGAGCTAACTATAAATGGGGCATTCCACGGTATTGTGGTCCAGGAGAGGTCAAGAAAAAATATTGAAATTTTAAATTCTTAATAATTTCTGTTAATAGCTAGATGGTTCTAGTATAAGATTCAAAAAGGGTTTTGTTTTTGCGCTTAGGGTTTTGTGTCGGCTTTGCTTCAAACTGGCACTTTCGGTCTTTTTGCGTTACGGACTCTACATGCAATTTTTAAATACTAAATTTTTAATGTAAAGCCAATGTGGAATATTTTTGGCTGGATATCATAACCATGGTGAGGTTAAGTGATAAATACTATGTGATCACAAATTCACCATATCATGTGTCTGGATTAGCTCGAGCAAAACATGGCTTGTAGAGTCCGTAACATTTTGGAGCTTCTAATTTCATTCTTAGGCATTTAAAATTGCACTGCAAACTTGGTATTTTTGATTCTCTAATTCACCATTGTAGGCTACTTAGTTAACATAAATTACTTTTCCTAATATTGCTACAAATATTTTTTATGTGAAGTTAAATATTGTTACGGACTCTACAAAAGTGTTACGGACTCTGCAAGCACAAATTCAGCTGATGAAACTGATGGCTTTTGTCAGGAGTATCCATGCAATTATGTATAGAAACAAACCTTTTAACATTGTCTCTTGTTAAAAAGAGCTGCTTTCAACAACATTTAGCACAAGGTATTTATGAGTTTTATTATTTATTTATTTATTTATTTATTGCATTTTCATTGCTTTATAAATATTTTATAAACAAGGGTACATGATCAATATATTTAAATGAATAGTTTGTTATTTAATTTTCTTTTATTATTCATAGAAATGGTGAAAACTGTAAAAGAACATGTTGAAAAACACAGACAGAAAGTTTACAACAATGTAGAGCTTAATGTAGCAGTGAAAGAAAAAAGACAGATAAGGATAAGAAACGCTTGGAACGGCATCGTGTTGCACTAGATGGTGGTGAACTAGCTGCAATCTGCAATGAGGAAGAAGCAAGTAATGAAATATCAGATAAAGTGGCCAGCCAGAGTTAAAGCTGAAGCATCACAGAATGAAGGATAAAGATCACAGTGAATATTTACCAGTGCCGCTCGCCACTCCCAGAGCATTGGCAAAGCTGTTCGAAGAGTAGAAAAGATGTTGCCAAAGTCGCCAAGAAAGAAAATGGCAATAATTGTGAAGATTTTGTGTACATTAATGTATATTTTGTACATTAATGTACAGTGATTGCCACTGAGCAATTTCTTTTGGTTGAACATGTGAATGAAGGAAGATTGAATAATGAAGGTGAAAGTGAATACTGCACGTTGTTCATGCGGAAGAAGGACAAAGGAGGCAATCTGTTCGGCTTTTCTAACAGAACTGACCAGTCATGGATCACCAGTGATCAGGTAGTAGAGAAGCTATCTGCACTAACAAAGCATGGAAGAGGACTTTTCAAGTTCAATAACCCCGTAGCTAGTGCTACAGACTGATCCAAGCTAATTAGGGACTTCTAAAACATTAAGAGCCTCGGTGTCAATGTTGATTGTCGAACGTAACAAAAAGTCCTAATTAATTGTTTGTGACAATGGAACTTCATTATATTTTTTAAATTTGTGCTCTGAAACTACCTGTAGCTTTCTTGTAAAGATTGAAATGATGAAAGTAAATGGTATAAAATAACTGCTTTCGTGATTATTAACCAGTTTTTGTGTATGGTCCATGACGTAGAGTCCGTAACGTAGAGTCCGTAACGCACAGTATATACGTTAAGTGAATGAACAGCACCAGTACTTATCATGATAAAGAAATGCAATCATGCCTAGATACACAGCAATACCTGGCATTTCGATAAGGGTGTTTCAACAAATTTTGTGTTTGATAGTTTCACAGAAAATCAAGACAGTTCATTCAATCAAAAAGTTGATGGAACTTTGTTGTAGAGTCCGCAACGCGAACACTTTGATTCACCAGACATGATACACAAAGGCTAACCCAGTCTAAATAACATCAAGCTAATCTGTGATTGAAGAGGTATCTGGGAAAAATATAAAAACATTTTAAACAGTAATCATCTGTGTGTATGAACGGTTCAAAGTCTTCTGAATGTAGAGTCCGTAACATTTTAAATACAGTGGAATGCCCCAAATTGCATATGTCTGCTACTAAAAAATTGCTGTTGGTAACAGATTGCAGATTACAGTGTGTTTAATTACCCAATTTTCATACAACTGGCTATAAATATCCTATTTACATTATCAGACTAGACTCAGTGTTCATAGTTATTTGAACTGTTCTGACGTCTGATTAAGTTGATTATAATTATGGTGTACCTGTTTAAGGTCATTTATCTACATATATAAATCATCTAACACCCGATTTAAAAATCGCGAGCATCAGGCCAAGTACAATTCGTAACCGTCTTGCAGCCTAGTAATATCTATACCCTATTGGTATTTGCTAGGCCTGCTAGGCGTGATGTTGCGTGAACTCTGAGGCGGACATATTGTTAATGCATTATTGGTTTTAAGGATTTATTGGAAAGCCGAGTTACATTTGCATTTTTATTATCTCAGAAAGTTTTCATTACCGGCTTTTAGTGAAATCGGCAGGATAGGATAAGACAAACATTTAGTTAAATGTGAGGGACTATATCATGTTAGTTTAGTCAATGTCACACATGTCCATTGTCCACAGAAAGTAACATCGCAAGCTGCTATTGAAACACAGAAAAGTTGCATATTTTTGCGATATAATAGGCCTACTATATAAATAGACACATGTGATGTAATTGACATTTTTATTGATCCATTTAACTGTAACATCTGTGTAACGTACCACCCATACAACACCAACCCATCCCAAAAAGTAAATAAGTAAGTAAGCATTTTCTTTATTGAGAAGCACTAGTAAACGCACAGCGCGGTACATGGTAAACATAGTACAGTCAAATAATCAAACAATATAACCAATTATATAAAAAGAGAAGTTACTGTAAATTAAGTGATACATAAGGAGGATAGAAGAGGAGAGGAGTATGGTAGCCAAATCTTGGAGAGCACGGTTAGTTGTAGGCCTATAGCATCCTAGCGATGAAGCATTTCTGAGACAAGTTGTCATACCTTGGAAGCTCACGGTTGTGGGACAGTGGGCGCATGGCGTAGCGAGTGTACTTAATCAGCGACAGCATTGTATGTAATACATGGCAAGGATTGAACAAAATACTAGCAAAGAGACTAGCGTCAGCATTATTACAATCTAAGGAAACCAAGCGAACATATGGTTCATTAACTAGGGTATCACGGCTGTGGCTAGATATAGCCATCAAAGCAGCAGTCGTTGAGCCCGTATGCCTAAAGGCATATTGATCATCAAAGTTGAAATTAGTTACCGGGTTTGTGATTATCGGATACATATATAAAAAGTTATACGGGTTACAATTTTTTCTAGAATAGGAATTTTGAGTATTTTATGTGAGACAGAACTGAAAAATTCTATTGAATTGAAAAATGGACTTATCATTAAGCAATAATATTATCTTAAGAATGCAGCCTAGTTGTTATGACTTTGGCAGTGTCGCTTGACTTAGAATGCTTTCTTTGAACAAGAGACTGAAGCTCCGTACGTCAAAAATAGCACAAATTTGTATTAGTATTGCGCTAAATAGGAATTACTTAAAATCTCTACTGCTTTGAAATTGCGCGATGTCCACATTTCCTCATGGATCACTGTAATCAGATGCTCAATAATTTAATTTTAGAAGTACGGAATAAATGCAGTTGAATCACCTGAAAGTAAAATTGTGAAAATAAACATTTGTAAATTTTATCATAGACAAAAACCGTACAGTAGGTAATAATGAAATGCAACCTAGGCTTACCGTCTGAGCTCAAATTACCAGAGCCTTTCTGTGTCACTGTTTTCATTGTTTCGAACTCATGCAGCTTGGCTTTGGTTTCTTTTAACCTGTCTTGGGATTCTTTAAATTGTGTTGTAGTTGCCTTTAAGGCTAGATCTTTTTCAATTAACTTGTCTCTTATGTCCCTTAACTGTGCTTCCATTTCCTTTGATTTAATTTCGGAATTTGTAACCTCACCATTAAGTTTTTCTATGTTGGTTATTTTTTCATTCACCTCTTGCTCTTTTCGTTTATTCAGGACCTTTAGGATGTTTACATCAACTTCATTATTCTTAAATTTTTCAAACAAATTTTTGTTCTCATTGCTAGCTAGATTCAGTCTCTGCTCCAAGTCATTTACTGTGTCTTGCATTTCGCTTAGTTGTTTCCTGGTTCTAGTTCTCTCCCGTTCAGTGTATTCCTTGATTAGTTTGCATTCGTGTTCTCGTTGAATAATTTCCTGCTTTAGCCTTTCGCAATTTTTGTCCGTGGCTTTGGCTTCCTTTATTTTTTGTCCTTTAATGTTTCGCGATTCTGCAAGAAAATGCATAAAGTAAGTTGGTAATAAGTATTACGTTCCCAATTTTTAGCTGGAAGTTAGGATAACATGAGAAGTCTTCTTTGTATGTATGCCTTTATGCATGGATGAATATATTACCCAGGCTATTAGTCGGTGTAGCACTTGGCTACATCAGAGAGCTTTGTGTTCCTATTTCCAGTCAATCTATTCGACGGTCGTTTGGGTTCATCGGCCCGTGGGCACCCGTTGGTCCCGCGCTTTGGTACGACGATGCGAGCACGTCGTCCTTTCTCATGCACTGGTCCGTCCACCAGGAACAGTCTACCATTAAGCTTACGAACTATTTCGTCACATGCAGGGACGTAGCTAGCGTTGGGCTTGGGGGGGGGGCTTAAGCCCCCCCAAACGAAGTTGAAGCCCCCCAAACAAGTCAAGCCGTTGTATGCTTACGGCTAAAATTCGTATGAACACTGTATAAATGTTGCCATGTTCAAGGCTTAAGCCCCCAAACGAAAAATCCTAGTTACGTGCCTGGTCACATGAGGCACAAGAATTATTTTCAAGCCATCTTAAGACACTCTTGCTTAGATTTGTTAGAGTGCTTATGTTAAGCGACCATCGTATGACCTTTAGTTCAAGGTTACTTGACCTGTTTCGGTTAAATTTTGGCTACGCAGGAGCTACAAGTGTTAGAACGGTGTTCTTCCTATCTATTTCTATTATCTGAAGCACCGAACAAAAGCGCTGAAAAATGACTAGAAATTCAAAATTGTGCGACTGAAGATAATAAATTATTATATCGAAAACGTTACTGTGTCTGTCTATGGCTGGGCAGCATGTATTTAGTCCAGTGTAACGTCTACGCCGCAAGGAGACAGCATAAAACATTTCAGGATAGCATGCATACCTACACAGGCATTTCAGTTAAAGCACTTTTTCTCAAACGTTTACAACAGTAGGCCTATTCTATCAAGCAACGTTTCATAGATAAGCAAGGCTTGAAACTGGTCGTTAGTTGTTGATATCGTCCTTGTCCTTATCGTCCTTTAAATGGTGGCATTACTATAGCATGTTTTTGCCTCTGTAGAAGAGACCCATTATCCACGGATGCATAGCCGTACAAAAAGAGGAAGTTTTGACAGCTAATTCGCTGAGTAGAAAAGTTAAAATCAGACATTGGTATATCATATGCCGATGTATGATCGAGAAAGGATGACCCCTAGGCTTGTTGCTCACCTTCAAGTATATTTGCTAAGGAAATTTTCCAAATGCTGTCTGTCGATTTCCTCTGATGTATCAGAAATATGTTGGTTGAAACTTCCGTCTGCAAGTCATTAGGGAGCTCCCTGAGTTTTTCCTCGTAATATTCAACTGATCGCTTCTTCTGAAACAGTTTTCTTTTTACAATAACTAATAATTAAATTGCTTATTGGAGATGATAATACGCATAGTCTATTTTTCTGTCAAAGTTTAACTGTTACTGTACCGCAACTTAAACATTAGAACGGCGTGGTTCACGGTCTCGAATGCTGCTCTAACATCGAAAAGAGCAAGTAGCGTGACAAGTCCGTTATGGCGTAATCAAGCATCACGTATGTCAGAAATCAGCATCACATGAAATAAAGCACCTTGCATCAAACGTTTCAAATACAGTCAGATGCATACAAGAACCAAATCAAAGCTTCAACACTGGCTCGAAGGCCAAGTCACAATAAAATTGTACATAATTGTGAATGATAAATACATACAAGACATTTACACAAATGAATCTGTTAGCAACTTCATAATTGAATATCTTGGTTGTCATTTAAGCTAAACAAGTAACAATTAGAATTTAGTTTTTCAAATGTTATGGCAATGCTTAGTTTCGATCCTAGCATCCAAAACTGCAGCTTTATCTGCACAGGCTGAAAATTCTTTTCAAGACAAGACCACAGCTTAGCCACCTGATACCCGATGATTGTTCAAAACAGAAATTAAATACATTCACATTCCAAAGTTCTTGGGATAGACATGATATAGTCTGTGATAAAGGCCTCGAGCAGAAATGAACTTTACAGTTTATGCGACTGCACGTCAGAGCCGTAGCAACAAAGAACGTGGCCCCCTCCGAACATACGTCGGGGGCCCTTACAATGCAGAAACTGGAATGCGGTAATATACAATATACTTTGAATGGGTCCAACTGAAAATTCGAAAGACCGACAAACAACAGAGGCGCGTTAACAGGAAACGGAGCCCTAGAGGCGCAAGCATTTTTGGGGCCCTTCTGAACTTCTAGACTGAGAGTCTGAGACTCTGGTGGTGGTTAGTCTATCATGTGCTGCTGTGCAAAATCTCTGGTGTTGTTTAGTCTATCATGTGCTGCAGTGCAAAATCTCTGGTGTTGTTTAGTCTATCATGTGCTGCTGTGCAAAAACCAACGAAGTTGAAATTGAAGCCGTTTTTTAGTGTTATTGACACTGTCACTATAATTATGATTAGTTAAAGAAGCTATTTTTAAGGAATGTGAAGTTAATGATTGAATAATTGTAGTAGGCCTAATTACTTTTATGTGAATGCTAAACTGTAAAAATAGAAAATATGTTATATTTAAAATAATTCAAAATTCACAAATGTTATTTTTTATAATTGAAACAAAATATTTTCCTTCGTTTGTGGGTCCTCTGAGATTTGGGGGCCCTAGGCGCACTCCTAGTGCGCCTACGTGTAAACGCTCCTCTGACAGACAACTGATGACGTAGCCAATAGTATTATGTGATGTATCAAAACAGTATCATAATGACTTCACGCCGTTCACGGTTATTTTTTGCCACTTTTAGGGCCCCCCATCCTTGCGGGGCCCCTCCGGTCGGAGGGTACGGAGGGCTGTCGCTACGCCTCTGCTGCACGTTGTCACAAAAGTGTAAGTTGTATACTGTAGTAGGTGACATGAAAATGCGTTGAAGGAAGTCAGTCTGAAAAAGAGGCTATACGATGACCTTATACGAGGAAAGGCAGAGGAGTGATGAAAATGGCCGCGGTGCTGGCGAATGTTTGAGAATCTTCTTTCAAACTTATTGACTTCAACTAGCAAATGAGACATCGTTATAGAGTTGATCAAGAAGAAACAGTATATTGCGCATGATAAATTTTAGTATTATAATCACAGTTGGTCGTTGTGTGGTGGGCAGTTTTTTGTACCATTTGAATTTGAAAATTCTATGTTTTGTTTATTATTGTAGTCTTTGTGATGGAATTTGAATCGGTTTCAACATTACTGTATATGATGACTTTGATGGAGTCTGGAATTCTTATTAAGCGTTTGAATGTTTTTCAAGGAAGAAGTTGTCGACATTGAGTCTTAATGCAAGCGGTGGAAGGTCGAGTACACCGAGGGCAGGATTTCTTGATTTCCTAAACCAAAGAGGACTTTGAGTTTCGACGAATGCCAAGTAACTTCCTTAATTGATTTCTTAGAATGTGTCCAATACAACATCTTGTATGTTTGTATTCATTTAGTGTTGAAAGTTGTAAAGAGTGGGGTGGATTATTCTGTTTGAGTGTAATTTTGATATTAGTTCTTGTGTTTTGTTAGCCAATACCTAAATGTGAAGAATTGACAAAAGAAACATAATTATGTAAATAGGATTAAGGTTTGACACGCGTCTCTCCCAGAGTTTAATCAAGTGTCATAGACAAACGCCGCCGAATATTCATATAGTATTTAAGCACTTACTTATCATTATCAGCATCAAAAGTCATTATAGACTTTCAAGACGACTTCTTTCTTAGATTGGATCCGTCTAAATCTTTACCGGAGTCTTGGAAGTAGGTCTACGTTATTTACATTGACATAAGAGGAGAACAAAGTGTATCAATCCAAAGACAACTTCTAGGATAATGCGGTATTTGGGTGATATACAAAATTGAATGATACAAATGAATGCCCAGTTGGACCACACGTCTAATAATGAAAATTTGTTTACCATTAATTTGTGTTCTGCGACGTTTTGTCGTTTCTGTGTTTGTTTTATTTTAGGCTGGTTAATCTCTGGTTTCAGCAAAGGCTTAGGCTTGATATCCACTGGTTTGTTGAGAGATGACGTAAGTGGTTGTTCCTTCGGCTTTGGTGGAATATTCGGTGGGATTCTTTTCCCAAGTGAATCAGAACATGTATTTGAGAATAACTTTTTCACTGTGGTTGCCACATTTTGATTCGCATCACCTTTCAATATCATGCAACAAAGTTTTAGTAATTTAGACAAATGTATGCTCATATGCATGATTGTTTAAAATTTATTTTGCATCAGTAACAAAGGTCCTTAAGTTAGTTGCCTGAAAGCATTGGCTGAGTTTAATATTCTTTTGTTTGCATCATATTTACTGCACACCATGTGGTCGATTGGTCCACAAAGACAGTCCCACGCGGAAAAATCCCTGATAATGTGGGAGACGGTGCGCGGCAACGGCGAAGTCGCTCCAAGGCGCAGCATCTGGTGAATAGTTGAAGTGAAGAAAACAACGCACAGCTCTATGGAGCATTCAGGATGGGCATCAATCCTTGAAGCTGGTGCAAGGAATTCGAACCCTTGGAATCATGTATCGGCAACCAGTGTTAGGCACGTTGCACGTTGTCCGATATGGGCGTCAAAGGTGGAAGATTAGCCAGTGAATTGGCAGCAGACCTGAGGACTCGCTGTAGGTGTAGTTAGGAAGATAGGAAAGTCAACTTGAATGGCTATGCAGGTATTTGATCGTGAGAAAACAAAAAACACAAAAGAATAACAGCAAAGCTTTCTGGAAAACACTGCGTCATAGACTTAGAACAAGAGGGTTGATTCTTCTGAAGACTCCAAATGTTGGAAACCTTCTTTATGAGGTAAATAAGGCAGTTAAAAGTTATTAATTCTCTTTTAAACAATTTTAAAGATACGTACAAAGTTGAATATCGTAGAGAAGAATTATATAGGGGCCTACCTCACGGTGTATCCAAACCGTAGTAGAGGAGCAATACAAGAAGAATAAACCAAAATCAATCAATATAATAAGGGTATAAGAAAACGGATACTAAGCTCTAACAACTTGATTAGGAGAAAATATTTAAGTTATATTTGTGGCGAAGCTTTCTAAGAGAGCAACAGATTAACCTATCACATACCAACTGGCGTCTTTGTGAGTCTCTTATTAATATGTCCTTGTGAAGTAGAGTTCATTGCACTTATAAACTTCCTGAAATCGTCAGCAGATTTTCGACTGATAGTGGACAAGAGGATCTCGTTCTTCACAAATCGATCCTTCTCAAAAAATATTTGGCTATATTCTCGTTGGCTTAGCACTTCCTTTGCATAAAGAATCGCTAGAAGACCAGAATCAAGATCTAATTCTTCTGTCAACCAATCATAGTTTTGACGGATAAGACGAGAGTGTTCGGACACGGATTGCTCACCTACAAAAATGTTCAAATTTGGTTGAAATCTTTTGTTATGTGCTCTTTCGTGTAGCCATTTCACAATGGCTCTGACAATTATATTTATTAAGAACTAGCTGGTTTACCCGGCGTTGCCCGGGGTTATAAGTTTCATTCGCTGTAGCGAATAAGCAACAAATTTAGGTATAAGTTTAAATCCGTGTAGCGAATAAGGAAGAAATTTAGGCGACCTGTGTGGGAGACTGCTTCGCAGTCTTGTGTACGCCTTCTGGCGTACAGCGGAGACTGCTTCGCAGTCTTGTAT
Source organism: Allolobophora icterica (assembly GCA_963556255.1). Taxonomy (NCBI): domain Eukaryota; kingdom Metazoa; phylum Annelida; class Clitellata; order Crassiclitellata; family Lumbricidae; genus Allolobophora; species Allolobophora icterica. The sequence continues at coordinate 25,697,484 of OY744604.1, forward strand.
ACGCCTTCTGGCGTCTAGCGACCTTTGCCGTGGACTGAAAGGTTTACCCGGCGTTGCCCGGGGTTATAAATTTCAATCCCTGTAGCGAATAAGCAACAAATTTAGGTATAAGTTTAAATCCGTGTAGCGAATAAGGAAGAAATTTAGGCGACCTGTGGGGGAGACTGCTTCGCAGTCTTGTGTACGCCTTCTGGCGTATTGCGACCTCTGCCGTGGACTGACTGCTTCGCAGTCGCCCTCTGGCGACGACTGCTTCGCAGTCGGGGAGACTGCTTTGCAGTCTCCCGTGGACTGACTGCTTCGCAGTCGAAGAGGGTGAACCCGGCGTTGGCGGGTTAAAGAAATTACACAATAGTTATTTTTTAATGTTACTTTATTTTAAATTTAACTGTAGAGCTTGGAGATAAACAACATTAGTTGTCTTGCCATTTGGTGCCAGAAGAAACAGATTGTTACTGGCCCGAACTGGAGAGCAGGCAACGTACAGCGGACGCCTTCTGGCGTCTAGCGACCTCTGCCGTGGACTGACTGCTTCGCATTCGCCCTCTGGAGGCGACTGGTCCGCAGTCTTGGAGGCCCTTGTGGCGTCTGGCGACCTGTGGGGGAGACTGCTTCGCAGTCTTGTATACGCCTTCTGGCGTCTAGCGACCTTTGCCGTGGACTGACTGCTTCGCAGTCGCCCTGTGGCGGTGACTGCTTTGCAGTCTGTTTGTGTTTGAACCTACCTGTGTTACAATTTTGCTGTAAAACGATTAATTTAGTTCGAAGCGATCGTTATTAAATTCTTTCCGAAAGTAAACAACGACGCTATGGCCATTATTAATGACGTTGGGGAATACCGGCGCCGGAAATTTCCAAATCTTCCGTACGCGTCCGTGGTGCTATTTTTAGGTATAACGTCATTGTGCTATAATTAATTTGTAGTAGGGAGTGGAAATTTCCTATGCCGTGGGGCGAGTTTTTGGCCCTTATCACCATGTTAGCGGTGAAAACTGGGGACGCGAACCCCTCCACTGGGTGTCCGATGCCGAGGCGGATACAGTAGTGAAGGTTTCGAGTGAAAAGGTGCAAAATTGTAGAAGTTAAGCCCGGTCAAACAGACAGAGAGACAGACAGAAAGCTGTCTTTATTTATATAGAGATATAGAGATTGACGTGAGAACATTCTCAACATACCTGTTGTTTATTAGGTCGAGTATCTGTTGGGCGCGTGTCCCGGCCGGGGTATCAATCGACCCAACTGGAAAAGAGCTAGTTTAGCATCACTTTGCCTTAAGTTATACGGAAGCAAATGAATTATTAATATTAATATTATTATTATTATCAAATTGTCATATGTCATTGAAATACCCACTAAGATCTTTCTTTAGTAACCCATGGAAAGGCTTATGGGTAAACGGACATTGTTGTTTTAAATAAAGCTGTGTGGTTGCAGAATTGTGGCTGAATATTACCTTATCTTAACGAAAAACCTTAACGAGAAACCTTATTGGTACTAGCCACTCAGGTTTCTCGTTAAGATTATTTTATAATGGTGCTGGTAACCAAAGAAAAATATCACTTGCCTATGCACAAACTTTCTTCATCAGAAGTCAACATCTGATACACGTGATGTTGTTTCGTTCTCTTTAGAGATTCAAGAAAACACTCGTATACATCTCGAGATTTCATGATAACGACATTAAGCAGCTCTTCACTCGCCCTTATCGGAGTAGAATGAAACTGTCGAATATGTTCATTTTCTTTTGCTGTTAACTTTCCAATTTGAAACATCTTTGTCACTACATCAGGAACATTTAGGTTGCTGAGCAGTTGATCGTAGTAACGTCGAATACGGTTTTCGTGGTCCTCTGTAAAAATTGACTTCGTATCTTATTAAATAATTTTGGAAATTTTTTGATTTAGTTACTTACTGTAGTTTTATAAAGACATTATCTACTATTTATCTTCACTCTTGTACAGCAGAAGTTCTTAACAGGTGTGTCGCGACTCATTAGTGTTTCGCGTAAACATGGTGTGTCATTGTTGCGTCGCAGAAATTTGGTGTGTCGCAAATTCTCACAGCCTACATCCGTCATTTTTGCATTACACTTACATTGGGGAGACCGGGGCAAGATAGGCAATTTTTTAAAATACCTGAAATTTTTTCAAAAATATATAATATTATGCCCCAAATATTTCATAGGCACTTTGGCAACGCATAAGGCTAATATAAAAACTTTAGAAATTGACTATATATAGTAACATAATTTTATTTTGCAAAGTGTGGAAACACTGAATCCGCGTTTCTTTGGGTGGGTCGCTGTAAAGCTCTCTGCAATAAATACAATGGAAGCTCATATAACTATCCGATCTGGATTTTTTATGGCATTCTTCTGCTGCAGGTTCTGCTTCTGGTTCCTCTGTTTCTGGCTCTTATGCTGCTGGTTCTTCTGCTTCCGATTCTTCTGTTTCTGCTTCTTCTGCTTCTGGTTCTTCTGTTTCTGGTTATTAATCTTCTGGCTCATTTGCTTTCCTGCAGCCTCGAACAAGAAGGACAGCCAATCGTCTTGCACGTGCCTTTTTAAAAGTCTTAAAAACTTTGTTATCATCATTCTCTTGTAGATTAATTTAGCCAAATCAATTCGTGATTTACCTTATCTCCCGGTCTTCAAGAAAAATTTACGCCTTACGTCTGCTTACTGGTGGTAATATATGGGTCATTATCCGAAATGTTACAAATTTCGTCTCCGAAAAACAGAAAAAATGTTTTCCCAAAATTGATTGCAAGTTTTTTTTAGTCATGTACATAGTTAAATTTAGCTAATTTGAAAGAAATGCACTATATTTTAAATCATAAGCCAATTTTTTTCCCAATTTATAAAGTCAAAAATCCTCTTTTTTCATTACAGTCCGTCCTTTTTGTGTAATCATATTTAATCACAGGAACCTTAAATATTCCTCTGGTGCTTATAAAATGGCAATTTCTTAAAAGTAGATGATACCAGCATTAAGAAGGAATACAATATATATATATATATATATATATATATATATATATATATACATATATATATAGCGACAATACTGAATATATATATATATAGCGACATTACTGAATATATATATATATAGATATATATATTAGGGTGGTAGTGAAAAAAGTTTTTTTTAGATAATGCCCGGGACACCCCCTAGTTCTGTTCGTATTGGTAGTAGAAACTCATGTGCAAAATCTTTTTAAAATATTCCATTATTTAGGCGTGCCACATGACAACTTAAGTTTTGCATATGACACCATGCATCATTGAAGCCATAAAAATCAACTTTCTTAGTTTTTCAGGAGCTGGATGAAAGTTCATCACTTCTAGAACCTATTATTTGATTACTGTAATTATGTGATGAGTGTGATGCATCCTAGATAGTTGGATACCTTATTCTCTGATGATTTATTTATAAATAAAAGATTAAATAATAAATATATAAATTAGAACCAACTGGAGCTGAGGAGTAAATAAATATTTGCAATTTTTTGAATAATTTTCTGAACTTTTGTAGTCTGTACATTTAAGGCTTTTCTAAAGTTTAATTATTCATTTACTTACTTACTCGCACTATCCCACATTATTCATAATCGATTTCAAATTAATCACATTTTAAAAGTTGTCCTTGAAGATGTTTTTAACCATCTGGCTGGACCGTTTCCTGGACCTGAAATACCTATGCTTAAACGATATCAGAATGCATTGCCTTTGATCGTCCATGACATGATTGCTGATGGTTTGTCAGATGATGAAATTGCAGTTTAACAATAACAAAGAAATGATGCAAGATGCTGTTGAATTTGAAGTGGAATGTTTGCAGAAAGACAATCAGCCTCGTGATGATTATCTAGAGCTCTTGGAACTTGCACTGATCTACATAGGTCATGTCCCACCTCGAGGGTTGCATTTTACAGCCTCTGGTGTCATGTCACCGCTCTCTTCACTCTGCCACCCGTGGTGATCTCTCTGTCCCTTGTGCACGCACCGCTGGACCGTTTCTATGCAGCAGCGCGCCTTCTCCGTGGTTGGATCCACAATTTGGAATGGGCTTCCTCCTGAGCTGCGGTCTCTTCTTCGTAACTCATTCAGCGCTTTCTTCTCTGCTCTAAAGACTGCTCTCTTTCGCCGGGGTTGGGCTGGGAGCGCCTCTGAGTAGCTTCCTTGAAGGGGCGCTATATAAATGATTGATTGATTGATTGATTGATTGATACATAGGGCCAAGTGGATGGCCAAGGCCATCTATTCTCACAAAGTATTCCTTTTACGATCTCAATTGCGAATTACCTTCTGGAAATAAATTTGCTACGTTCCCTTAACCTGTTCATCTGCTTTGATTATCTCAGATCCTGGTTCACAGCTTCGCACTCTACTCTAAAGGCACTTTCCGTCATGCTTGGTACCTCAGTGAGGATTTGGTCGATTTCTGCTCTTTCGATGACTGCATTGATGCTGCTTCCAAGGCCTTGTTGGTGCAAACAAAAAGAACCAAAGTTGGTGTTGGCATTCCATCCAAATGTCCACAAATTACTGTACACACAGCTTCATGTAGTCGGGAGCACCTCTGAGTAGTACTCCTTGAAGAGGCGCTATATACATGCCCGTTATGAATGAATGAATGAATGTACTCTTGAGATTTTGTGACTTCAAACATGATGAATACTGTGCATACCCATTGATTGGCTGGAGAAAGATCCAACTTCGTGGAAACAGGACAGCATCTTGTAGCGGCATGGTCACGTTACGGCGCTATAGAAATTGTCCGTGTTATTATTATTTTAATTATTTATTTGGAGCGTCATCAGAAAGGTTGAGTGTGGTGAATGATAGAGCAGAAAGGGGATTGGCACTGATCCAAGAATACAATCAAATACTGACCAAGGATGAAGGTCAAAAGCAGGCCTTGCTCCATGTGGTGTCCGAACATTGGAAAAAGTATCCGGACCCCAAGAAGTTAACGGTCACAAAAATGGAGTAATAAATATTTTATTCTTGAATCAAACTGACAGAGTTCAATTATGCTCAAAAGTACTCTTTAAGTATTGTGCCTTAAACCTTGCAATTTAAAATTTACTTTCGGTTTCACAAAATACAAAAGCATATCGATAATATTATCACAATTGTGCTTACATTCCTTGTCTAAAATTTTTGAAAACTTGTCATCTCATGTGGCACCCCTAAATGATGGAATATTTTTATAATATTTTGCACACTAGCTTAGTATATCAAAAGGAACATAACTAGGGGCTGTCCCATCTATTTCCAAAAAATAACGTTTTTGAGCACCACTCTAATATATATATATATATATATATATATATATATATATATATATATATATATATATATATATATATAGCGACATTACTACATTAGTAATGTCGCTATATAATGTCGCGACATATAGCGACATTATATAGCGACATCACTGAAAGGAATATATATATAGCGACATTACTGAAAGGAAGAAAATTAGGAGAGAACGAAAGAAGTACCGATGCTCTGTTCAAACAGGATGCGCCAGTATACGACTGTAAATGTTCAGGGGTTTCCAGAGAATAGTCCAAAAGAGGTCCGAATCCGGTTTCCGGGAGGGAGGAGAGACAGATGAAGAGAGGAGGCAGAACAGCTGTGAAGGAGGGTGTCGTTTAGGGCGAGAAGAATTGGAATACAGAGGATCAGATGACTCTGGGTAGGAGTACTTGAAAAGGTGAGACCAATTTGGAGTGGAAAGCCCGGAGATAGAGGAACATGAGGAGAAAGATGGAGGACGAGTTTGGAGTGGAATGATGATGGAGCAACCGAGAATCTGCGGAATTCAAGAGGGGGGGTAGTTCCAGAGGCGTGGTGCTCTGTTGGATATGGCTCGGTTGGAGAACTTGTGGTGCTTAGTGATCGGGGTTCGTGAAAAACTGAGATAGGAGGAGGATTGGATGGAGCAGGTTGCCTGGTGCAGAGATCATGGAGGTACTTTGGAATATTGTATTGAGTTGTTAGTTAGTGATAGGACTTTGAAGTGCATTCGTTAGTTTATCCAGTGGAATGATTTGAGATTGAGAGTGATATGATGATGTTTGGGCGTTCTAGTAACGGCTCTGGCTAGTGAGTTTTGGATAAGTTGCAGACGCTTGATTTGGGTGGATTCAAGGTTGAGGAAGAGGGAATTGCAGTAATCAAGCTTTGAATGAACAGAAGAGGTAACTATGGTAGAGGCAGTTTTAAGGTCGATCTTGAGCCAGGTGCGACGAAGGTCACGAATGTGCGTGAAGCAGGAGCGTGAGAGGTTGGAGATGTGGTTAGAGAAGGAGAGGTGTGGATCACAAGTAATACCGATTGCGGACGGGGAAATCCGAATTGAATGTTAAGAAACGATGAGTTAGTTGATAGGAGTTAGGACTTTTCTTGATATGATCAGGAAGGCCTGGGATGAATTCTGTTTTGGAAGGGTTAAGGCAGAAGAAACTGGACGACATCCATTGTGAGACTATAGGCTAAACACGTTGATATACTGCATCGACGGTAGAGGGCAGAAGATATCATTTAAAATTTATAATATTTGGTGTGTTTCTTTCTCTACCCAAGTTGCAACGTTTGCGCACTATTAGAATTCATTTACTAAAAAAAATTTGCACTCCACCCTAATGAGTACACTGACCGTACACTGTCAGTGGGAGAATGAGATGGCGAGGGAGATAGGCTAACTGGCCACCCGCCGCCATATGGCGAGGCTTAGAAAATGAAATCGCTATCACTTCAAGCCCATGGCTGCCTCAGGGCTAGCCTAAGTTACTGATAATCAGGAATTATGTCGACGTCAATAGTGATAATCAGGAATTGTCAACCGTTCTTTCAAACACCAGTATAACCGGGACAAAATTAGTTAAAAGCAGTCTATAAACCAGAATGAAAAACTATGGCTAATGGGACGGTTGTCTTTGAAAGAATGTGATCAGACGTTTTAAATTATAATTTACTCAGTCATAATATGCGCTATCCCACGCTGATAAACTGGTGGAGTCCAGTATAATTTCTTACCAGACTGATTTAGCTGTAATGCTGTATGTGAGCAGAGGGTCTACACCTGTGATGCAGTGCACATTTTAACTAGTGGGACAAGGGGGATAGGGCTCAATTGTATCAATACGAGCTTGAACAGCGGTTGACAAGCACACTCCTAAGTCATTTCAGCTGACTGTAAACACCCCCTGTGTTTCGTTTCGATTTGTGTCATTCCTGAAAATGCATCTTCACACAGGTAAGTAGTGGAGAAGGGCAGCAGTTTGCCGACAGCTTTGGCACCTAACAAGGCGTATTCTTTCTCTATCATAATCCAGAAGTTTTGCTAATTCATTTATGCGAACTTAGGTAACAGTGTTCTGTCAGCTGCAATGTCAATCAGCTGTTCCTTTTCCGCAATCTGTAGTTGGTGATGAAATGGGTGTCTGGCCAAGTCTTTGTCAGAGACATTTAAACTTGCAAAATTATATTGTAACTTGTCTTCCAAATCTGATAAATGCTCAATAACAATGTCATATATACATAACACAACTGCACCTGCAGCGCCGGCCTTAGGATATTTCGGGCTCCGTGCAGAGTATACTGTAGGGCCCCCCCCCCATGACACAAGTAAAATTGTTTTTCATTGCTTATCATTTTATTTTAGTAGATTGTTAACAAGTACCAGTAAAATTTAACTATACATGTGCACCCGTAACAGAATAATATATAATGCTACTTCTTTACAGAAAGGAACTTTCCTTGCTTTCTGCACATGTGCTGCAAATTGGTTTATTAATTTACTGTAGTCGAGAGTTCGTTGAAGCTTCATGTTCAACTGATATCAGTGCCAAGCCAGTCAGCCGGTCCTGGGCCACTGAAGTGCCAGCTTCCTCCTAAATTTCAGTTTCCACAACACTGTCAGAGACCCATGTTATATTTTCTAGATCCAGAGGTTTCCACGTATCTTTCGATTGCTCCTCTTTGCCTTTCCGCTGCAGCCTCTCTAGCGTTCCTGGCTTTCCTTTTTGCTGCACCGCACAGAAAATTGCATTGTTTCCTTGAGGCCTTGATGGATCGGTGATCTTCCAATTAAAAAAATAACTATACATATGCACACATGTAATTAAATGTGTAATTTTACATGTGTAATTAAATTAGGCCTAGGGCCTACATAAACACGGAATGATGGATTTACTGTCAGCAGCAAATTTTGACAAACATACGTACATGTATATATACATAAATGTGAGTGTAAAATAATATACCATAAAAAATAAAATCCTTGAAAATGTAAAAGAAAAAATAATTTAAAAATTAATAAATAAAAGTACCGTATACTCTCGTACAAGTCTACGTTGCGTATTAGTCGGCCACTAAATTTTCGACATTCGAAATGGAAGTGTATGACTCGCGAATAAGTCGATGCGTGTTTTTATGCGTAGACGTTATATCTGGACTTTCTTGGCTCTTTTAACCACCAACTAGACGTTAAAGAAATTAATGCTACAATCACGAACATGTGCTTCGCGCATATTTGTGTTATCCAAGAAATTATCCGTCACTAATCAAACATCTTCTGTTTATAGGCCTATAACCCTTAACATTATTTTACATTATTTCTGTAATTTTTAACTTGAGGCTAAAAGCATAAAATAAAACAATTTTCACTACCGGGGTGCTACCGGTGTAATTACTGTAATCGCCAGCTCATTGTTTTCATTTTTAAAATTATGGCGGCAGTTCTCGTCACGAAAATTCTGGTATATAGAAGAAGGTAGATGATGAGGCGGAGGGTGTGAGGATAGCTGGAAGGATAGTGAACAATTTAAGGTATGCGGACGACACAACACTGCTGGCGGAAAAAAAGGAGAAACTGAAGGATAACATCAGAAGGCTAAAATGTGCTAGCGAGAAAGCAGGAATGTACTTTAATATAAAAAAGACGAAGATAATGACCACTGAGAAATGGAGTTATTTTGAGGTAGATGGAGAGGAGATAGAGGTGGTATCAAGCTTCTGTTTCTTGGGGGCCATGATGGAGAGTGAAGGTGGATGCGAACGAGAAATACGACGGAGAATTACATTGGGGAAGACGGCAACGCAGGGACTGGAAAAAAATATGGAAGGACAAATCAGTGAGTTTGGGAACGAAGACAAGAATTGTTAAAGCAATGATCTTACCAGTGGTGCTTTACGGATGCGAAACATGGACAAAAACCAAGGCATTGGAGAAGAAAATTGAGGCATGTGAAATGTGGATCTGTAGGAAAATGTTGAGGGTTTCTTGGACTGAGAAGAGAACTAACGAGGATATCCTGGAAGAAATAGGACACTGGAGAGGGAGTTTGACGTTGGGGCAGAGAGCGTCCAGGCAGAAGATGTCATACTTTGGACACGTGATGCGTGCAGATGGGCGGGAAAAGGAGATGATGTTGGCGTGTGGGGAGGGCAGAAGGAGGAGAGGACGACCAAGGAGGAGATGGATGGACGAGATACAGGAGGCATTGAAGATGAACATCTCGGAGCTGAGAGAGGCAACGAGAAATCGGAGCACATGGAGAAGGTTGACCATGACAGTCGCTAGGATTCAACGAATCGACAGCACAAGGTGACACAAGGTGAGAATATTATAGCGTTAGTTATTTGTTTGAAACAAACTAAACTGCTGCCACCATTTACTTCTATTTCTTGACAAAAGAGAAGATTTAATCGAAACTATACCATTATTATTAGGGTGTCTTGTTCGTGATAATTTTGTGACATTTTCGGGCTCCCCTAATTTGCGGGCCCCGTGCGACTGCACGGTTCGCACGCCCCTAAGGCCGGCACTGGCACCTGGATTCAACTGCGCTATGAAACATAGAAATTGAATTTGAAAATACGATGATGCAAAGATGAGTAATAATGAAGCTTACTAACGATTATGTCATAGACATAGAGTAAAGAAGTAACTTAGTTCATCAAATAGTTAATAGCAACACACAGTGGTCTATATGCAGACTCACATACAGGAGGGTCTATCCTCCCCGAAGTCATTGGAGCAACTTCCCCTCCCATCCCTCCTCTTCCCCCTTCCCCTTCCTTCCCCTATCCCCCAATAATGATGGCACATACACTGACAGATCCCTCCCTATTTATTGGATGCAGCATTTGCTCCAAGGTTTCTATGGTGTAGAGTGGGGCATATTTTAACGGATTTGGACTACTGGGACAAAGTTGGCCACGACAATGCATTTTAGACCATTTGCTGATAAATAGAGCCTGTTTTAGCCACTTTACCTGGGACAAAACTACCTGGACAAATCTAAAAACCACTGGGACATTTGTCCCACTAGTTATATAGTTAAAATATGCACTGCTCACAGGTGTAGACCCCCTGCTCACATACAGCTAAATCAGTCTGGTAAGAAATTATACTGGACTCCACCAGTTTATCAGCGTGGGATTGCGCATATTATGACTGAGTAAATTATTATAATTTAAAACGTCTAATTTCCGACATTCGGCCACGGCACACTTCTATCGCGCTCACGGCACACTTGGGTGCCGCGGCACATAGGTTGGGAAGCACTGCAATGGGCCTTTCCTTCACATAATATATTAGTCTGGTGTATCGAAATTAAGACATTTTTCGAAATAATTTTTAAAAAGAAATATAATTTTCAGCTGCCGAAAAAATCTGTGCAGCATAAGCTATAATTGTATGTTATATGCATTAGATACAAGTTGAACAACATTTTAAGAGTTGCTAGTAAATTCTAATTACTTGCAATTTATTTTTATATCAAATAATTCATAGACAATACATGTAATTCACTCTGAGCAATGCGTCATTACCATCCGATACAAGATGAGATTGTCATGAGTAAATAGCAAAAATCTTATATATATGGATGGTAATGATGAAAACAACCGTGGATGGTAATGACATAATGATGAAATTTAAAACAGCCGTCAAATATTTTCACGTGAATTACTCCATCAGATAAGTAATTTCAATCAGTTCAACAAAAGCGACAAATAAAATAAGTTGTCAATGTTGTAATCTACCTAAACCAGGAAATGCAACACTAGATGGTAATGAAACAGAAATTTACTTTTCTTGTAATTTGGAACACACAAACTTAAATTAAAAATAAAATATTATGAATTTCAAAACAAATCTGTGTGATTCCATTAATAGTTGACAATATCTTGTTCTTGATGTTTTTCTTTTAGTAAGTAAGCACGTTCTCTAAAAGTTATAGGCTTCCAAAAAATTGAGATGGCTATGATGCTTATTTCTATGGACAAGTATAAATAGGTCCAAAAAGAAAGAAATATTACGAAAATGAGTCTAAATGTTTAATTATTGCACATACTAGCTACTAATTAATCAAAATAATATACCTTTGTTACGGGTTGTAATGTAATAAATTTGCATAAAAGCTGAATTCAATGCATTGAACACCGTCTCGGACAGAGGATGGTAATGATATTTTCTATACATTTAGTAATTTTTGTCAAAATTTTCAAAATCTAACAGCTAACTAAAACAATGATGGGAAATGTTAATCTGCTCATTCTTTGAAGGATAGGCAAAAAAATTTGAAGAAATTATCGAAAAAACTCAAAATACTGTCATGGGACATCAATTCTGCACTTGTCGGATAATGACCCATATAAGGTTCACATTGGATGATTGTTTATCATAGTTGCTGTTCTAGTTAAGATGTGTTTCTTACTTAAGGTGTATAGATGTATTTTCTTGCTTGATGTATAATATAGATGTACGTTTCTAGCCTGCTACTTTACAGCCTTCAATGCTGTCATTCCCATAGCTACTCTTACATTTCCTAATCTTCTTACGCTTACTTCACCGCCATGGCATATTCCTGGGTATTAATTGGCTGTCATCATACTCAATGTACTAGGTAATTAAGTGCTCCTAACTAGCGGGATCTTTGTTGACGATTAAGTTGCCAGATGTTTTCTTCTTTGTTGTTGCTGTTGTATTCTTACTTGGTTGGTTGCCGGAATAAAGCGATTTGATATGATTTGATTTGATTTGAAGTTTCTTCTGAGCGACTTTTTGACATGTTACTTCTTGCGTGATAGAGGGAGAGATGAAGAAATTGGACATAGCAATCCTAAGATTAAGTGAGACAAGGTGGAAGGGACAATGACATTTCAGCTGGAATGGATACAGGATAATAATGTCAGGACAAAAAGAGAGAGGAAGAAATGGAGTTGCAATCATGTGTGACAAGTCAAGCGCAAATGCGATAATGGGATATGATACAGTGAGTGATAGAATTCTGAGTGTAAGATTCAGAGGAGGAAAGGTCAACATAACCATTATACAGGTATATGCTCCAACATCGATATCGTCAGAAGAGGAACATGAGGGTTTTTACACCAGCCTGCAATGTACAGTGGACAGTGGACAGAACTCCGAAGGGCGACGTACTAGTGATCATAGGTGACTTCAATGCGAAAGTGGGTCAATGCACCGGAGGTGATGGAGACACATTGGGTAGCCATGGCCTGGGTGAACAGAATGAAGCAGGGGAAAGACTTGTTGAGTTTTGCAAAGGGAATGGCTTAGGAATTATGAACACATGGTTCGAACAGCCTAAGAGAAGACTGTACACATGGACGTCACCGAATGGGAAGCATAGGAACCAGATTGACTACATACTGATAAACAAAAGATGGAAAAGCACAATAAGAGATGTGAGAACAAGGCCAGGAGCGGACTGTGGAACTGACCATGAGCTATTGGTAGCAACACTGAGAACGAAATTGAAAAAGATAAAGAAAGGAGATCGATTGATCAGATACGACTGCAAGGGTATCACACCGGAATACAGGATGGAAATAAAGAATCGGTTTGAAGTACTAGAGAGAGATGAGATAGAAGAGGAAGAGGATTCGAACAACCTATGGGAGAGGATGAAGAAAACAATTGTCGAAGTCGCAGATAAGCACATTCCAAAGAAGAAGAAAATCACAACAATGACATGGCTATCGAGAGAAGCCTTATGCATGGCGGTTGATAGGAAGGCTGCAAAGAAGGCAGGAGAAAAGGATAAGGTAAGGGCACTGAACAGTGCCTTCCAAAAACAAGCACGGAAAGATAAAGAAATACATCTAAACGAATTATGCAGAGAAATGGAAGACGAGGGAAGGAAGGGACGAACCAAGGAAATGTTCTCAAAAGTAAAGACGATCACAGGAAAATTTGCACCCAGAATGGGCTCAATGAAGGCAGGAGATGGAAATGTAATCTGTGATGAAGAAGGGATGAAACATAGATGGAGAGAATACACGGAGGAGTTGTATAGGGAAGACAAACGAGTCAAAAAAGAACAAATTGACATAACAGAGTATGAAAAGGAACCGGAGGTAATGGAAGCGGAGGTAGAATGGGCAATCAGACAACTCAAGGATAATAAGGCACCCGGTCAGGATGGGATACCTATAGAACTGATAAAAGCTGGGGATGATGCGATGATAAAAACAATAACAAAATTGTGCAATCAAATATGGGCAACTGGAGAATGGCCGGAGGACTGGAAGAAATCGATCTTTATACCTATATTCAAGAAAGGAGATGCGAGGGAGTGTGAAAATTATAGGACGATAGCAATGATATCACACACTAGTAAAATATTACTGAAAATAATTCACAAAAGAATGGAAGGCACAATTGAAAGAGAACTTCCGGTGAACCAGGCAGGGTTTAGGAAATCTCGTGGAACTCGAGACCATATAGCCAACTTGAGGTGGATAATGGAGCGACAAAGGGAGTATGGACAGGAGGTTCACATCTGTTTCATTGACTATAGCAAGGCATTCGACTGCATTAACCATGATTTAATGTGGAAAACCCTGCTTGAAATGGGAATTCCGAAACACCTGATAATGTTACTAAAGGGCTTATATGAAGACCAGATAGCGATGATAAGAACAGAATACGGAGACACTGACAATTTCAGAATCAAGAAAGGGGTGAGGCAGGGATGCATCTTGTCTCCATTCCTGTTTAACCTATATGCTGAAAGAATAATGAGAAAGGCAGAACTGGAGGGGGCAATTGAGGGAGTAAAAATCGCTGGAAAGACACTGAATAACCTTAGATACGCAGATGACACAACATTAATGGCAAAAAGAAAAGAGGATCTGGCAGAACTGATAAGAAGGGTCAGGAGAGAAAGTGAAAAAGCTGGTTTATACTTCAACATAAAGAAGACAAAGGTCATGACAACAGCAGATTGGGATAGTTTTGAGATAGACGGAGAGGAAATAGAGGTGGTAGAAAGCTTCACATTCCTAGGATCACTGGTTGGAAAGGAGGGAAAGTGTGATCCAGAAATAAAACGAAGGATTGCTATAGGGAAAGCTGCAATGACCGGACTGGAAAAGATATGGAAAGACAAACATGTGAGCATAGAAACAAAAAAAGGCTCGTGAGAGCACTAATCTTTCCTACGGTACTGTACGGTTGCGAGACGTGGACAATGACAAAGAACATGGAAAATAAGGTTAACGCTTGTGAAATGTGGATATGGAGGAAGATGCTGAGAATATCTTGGACTGAGAAAAGAACGAACGAATCAATACGAGAGGAGATTGGAGTTGAGAATGAAGAGTCGTTAAAACAAACTGCGACAAGAATGAAGCTAAGGTTCTTTGGACATGTTATGCGATCTGATGGTCTGGAGAAGGAAATGATGCTGGCGTGCGGTGAGGGGAGGAGAAGACGGGGTCGCCCAAGGAGGAGATGGATGAGATACGAGATGTAACTGGCATGAATTTGGCGGAATTAAGGGACTTGTCATCGAATAGGAAACAATGGAGTGTGTTCACCAGGACGATCGCTAGAGCTCCACGAGCTGACAGCACAAGGTGACAAGGTGACTTCTTGCGTTTCGATTCTTGCGTTTCGGTTCTTGGGTTTACTGCCTGCTTCGCGATCCATGTGCGAATAAGGACTGATGTCCAGCCTTGGTTGTTGGAATAGCGCTTTGTCGTGTTTGTGCTGTTCAGCATCGCTGGCAGGTTGGAAGGAAAATTTGAGACTTGTGTCGAGATACGGCTGTTCCATCAATCCCCTAGGATATGGAACCCCGACTGATCTCTGAGGTGCAACTCGGATTAACCTGTCGTTCATATTTTTCGCCGCAAGAGGATCATCGGTGGTAAATAAATGCTTCATGGATTCATCGCACATACAACCAATTAGGTTGTCATTTCTGTTTCTTGACTTACAACTTATCAATAGTATGCTCGATTTGTCATTTACTTGCCCACCATGCCACGCTTGCCGCGGTCTCCCCTACTTAAAGTTTAGCGAACGTAGGCTGTAAGAATTCTCAGCACTCTATCTATTCTGTTATAATTTTATCGTAATCTGGGGCGGCTATGATGTTTATCTTAAACAGTATAGGCCCCCTACATGTTTGCGACTACGCCGATGTCAAGTCGAAATTTTCAGCTATATACTACTTGTTATCGCTAAATTAAAGCAAAGGTGCCGCCTTTTCGTATGCCATAAGCAAGTTTATGTCTGATTGAATGATTTCTATCATAACGCCCCATGCATTAATCGCTTCAAGTTAAATCACAGTCAGATATCATGATCCGTCGGAGAATTCAAGTGGAATTCCGATAGTTCAGAAACCAGAAGTTAGGCTATAGTCAGTGAGAAGTTAGAACGGATCAGTTGATATATCTAAGTCTACTCAATATTTCTGGCCAGGAAAATGTGTGACCTGATTCGGATCATAGTTTTCATTCAACCACTAGCAGCTTATAATGTGTAATCTCATTTGGGTATTAGCTAACATTGTCTTTTAAACACCAGCCTACATGGAGGCCTATTTCCTTAAAATCTACGTCGGTTGTAGCTTGGATTTAGTCAATTTTACTCAGTTATTGAAAACCTGTGTGTCTGGAATCTTCAGCATTTGGATCCGATACGATGCGTTGAACTGAATTCCAGAGAAGAAATAATTTTTCACGAGATGGTTTCGTCTTTGTTATCTCAGTATCCATACTGAAAATAAAATGATTTTCGCAACAATTGCAACATGTTCCCTACGCATACTTATATATTTTTCAATGATTACAATATCTTAGCTGAACGAACAGATGCAGGAAGAGCGTTCTAATGTTTAAATGCAGCAACCTAACAAGCTTGTTCTCGAAGAATAGTTCAAACTTTAGGCACAACCAGAAACGACAATCAGGTTATAATAGCGACATATCTGAGCAATGAGAACTGATTTCATGCATTGGCCAGAGTATGTTTTTATAAACTCTGAATCGAATTTGATACAAAATGCGTTGCTGAATAGAAAAACAATGGAAAGATTAAATATAGGCCTGTGAGTTGCTCATATTTGAAAGTATGCGTTATGACTTCGAATTGTTAGGTATATTCTGTATAAAAAACGAACAATGTTGTTCTGTTGTTCACGTGATAAACCCCTATCTTTACGTCATTAAAAGAGTTGAATCGAATTGCTTGCATATTGCTAAATTTCTCCAGGATGACTTGCTCTAAGTTTTTCATATTTCTGCTAAAGTGCATTTTAAGTATTTGGGTGAATTTTAAAGGTTTTAACATCAAATGGCCCAAGCATTAACATTTCAGTTCTAAGAATAATTCCCAATTTTACTTCGGATTCAGTTCAGAAGATTCAATTTCAATTCTAATTCTATTCCCATTCTGAAAATAATTGCTATTTCAGTTCTAATTCCAGTTCTGAAATGATTTCAGTTCTAATTCCAGTTCTGAGGTAGTATTGCTGTATTTGCAACAGAGCTTTCAAATAACAACGCAATACCACAACTCATTCAGTTGTTAGTCAGTTCCAACTTGTTATACAGCCTGAACTTCAATTTTTTTAAGTTTCAGAAAGACTCTAATTTCAAAAGACTTGTGCATGCGATTTCTTCGTCCGGCAGTTAGCAATCCGCACAAGGAAAAACATCCTCTCTACATATTCTTGTGAGCAGTGACTCCGCTAACGCCTGAATTCATGGAAAAATGGAAGCATCACATCCCAAAATTTGGAATTCAAGTAAAATAGATAAGAGCCATGAACTGAGCAGTGAACACCCATCCATTTTTGCAATCCTATAGAGCCAGAGGAACTGTGAAAAATTCCGAACTTCTGAATTTCTGATATTATAGGCGAGGATAACACATTGTTTACTTGTTAGTACTTGTCACCAATGTTAAATTGTTAAATCACAAAATCACAAGAACTTTTTCTTCTAGCTTTAATAAAATTTACTTGGTGATTGTACGCAAAACAACCATATAGGTTTGGTTTAATAAGAAATTGAGAAATTAAAAATATTGAAAATCTTTTCAAATTTAAATTGTAAACATAGGTCCACATAAGTCCATGCTGGATAAACTAACACAATTAAAAACTAAACTTTATTTATACTGTGGTATAGATTATATAGTGTAAACTTTCTCACAGTATATGCATTTCAATTTAGCCAATGCTGAGATTTTGTCTTTCTCATTTATCAAAGTAACGTGAAACCAATCCGTACCCGTACCCGTACCCGTACTTTTGGCATTTTGGATAACTTAGAAATAACTTTTAAAATTATATTTCTTGTACTGTGCTACTTCACAAAGTAGGCCTATTTATTTCTCAAATGATGACGTAATTAGTGACGTAAATTAGCTGAATCTTGAAAGTACGGAGACAACGTAACGGACATCAGACAAAAAAATTAAACAGAAAATGAAAAAATTAACAGGCAGTTAATAAATTAATAAAGTTACATACAAGAAATAAAAGACGGAAAAAACGATAAGAAAAAGAAACGAAAAAACGACGTTTTTAGGAAAAAATAAAAAACGAAAAAAAACGGTTTTAGCAACTATGCTCTGAAGCATCGAATCGAACCTCTCTATCTCAGCTTAAATGTGAACACTGTCTGCTGACTCAACAGTGTGTCCAGAGACAACTTCTCCCTCTCTGTGAACAAGATCTTGTAAATACCTCTTCCTGCACACTACTTGCGGTGAACTATATACACATATTGGCAATTTACGTATAGCTTGTGAAGTTGTGACGAGGCTGTTTAACACACACATATATATATATATATATATATATATATATACGATAGGCCTATACGGTACATCGATGATATCGTTAGTGCCTGTACATAAAACACCAAAATCTAATACACCGGGCAAACACTAGCTTTTACTCAACAAGGCTCAACTGCCAATTACGTGAAGAGCTATTTATCACAAATGGTGTTGTATCACTGTATCTGTGTAAGTGACCATGGAAACTTACCTAGCGCCTCTTACGAATAATCTAAAACGGCTAAAGGAAGACTTTCTAATAGGTGCGACTTAAAATGAAAATGTGCCTCTTCGTTAATTCTTAGTTTAAGAAAGATGGCCCAAAACAATAGAAAAGAAGAACTGTGCTGCTAGTCTTAGTACTCGATCGCGTGTGCAATAAATCCTAGTGGGCTGCAAAAGCGACGTCATCGAAGAACCCGGAGAGAGACAGAGACAGAGTCAGAGTTCGTGAGAGAGTAATACAGAAACAGAGAGACAGACAGAGACAGACAGAGAAGCGCACGGAGCCAGCTAGTAGGTAAGTAAGTAACCTATATGTATATTTTATGGTTGTACCATCCAACAAAAACGGTCCAAGGGTAAAGGAAAATAAATTTTAACTTAAAACAGGCTTAACATTTCATACCCTAGACAACTTGTAGCCTGTAAACATCTATGACCTTTTGAATAGAGCATTTAAGAACTTGCAAGAGCAATCTAAACATGACAACTTGGCAAGACTGTCAAAAAGATCTAATCAGTCGCCCACTTTAACATAGGATGGCAATATAACTCGAGTAGAGCTTGTAGGTAAGCAAAATGTATCGTTGCAAAATGACCCAAATAGGTCAACGCACCTGTGTTTTGTGTTAACGCGTTCAAGCGGGACACCAGAAAATCTGTACCATCCAACTTTATAACTCGATGCACACGAGAATCTTTGCCACGATTCTAACGACGCAGGTTAGCACTCATTGAAAGAAAACGTCCGTATATCATCTCCTGTTTTCTATACAGTATTCTACATGTTCACAAGGTATATGAAATTCTAAATATTTGATCACGATGTAAGCACAACGTATGCAACCATTTCCTGTCTTGGAAAGTGTTGGGTCTATTTTTGACACGCGTTCGCATTCACATGCAGATTTTCTGGTGTCCCGCTTGAACGCGTTAACGCAAAACACAGGTGCTTTGACCTATTTGGGTCATTTTGTAAAGAAAGGTACCCTACCTACAAACTCTACTCGAGTTATATTGCCTTCATATGTTAATTTAAAGTGGATGACTGGTTAGATCTTTGACAGTCTTGCCACGTTTACATGTAGAGTGCTCTTGCAAGCTCTTAAATGCTCTATGCAAAAGGTCATAGATGTTTATAGGCTACAAGTTGTCTAGGGTATGAAATGTTAAGCCTGTTTTAAGTTAACATTTATTTTTAACCTAGATGTAAGGCGATATATGACTCACATATGCGAACAAGAATAAAGTCGACCTAACGCGAGGACAAAAAGAAAAGAAAATAACTTACGTGAAAACTCCTTTGAAAATACATTCCCTCCACAAAGAGAGGGTTGTCGAAACAAAAAGGTGATGCAAGACAATCCACCCAGTGTTTTTCAAACTTTTTGGACCAGGGACCCCTATTTTTTCTCGGCATAGCTCGCGGACCTAAGTATTTAAAAAGTAAAATTTATCACTTAAAATTTAATCAAAATAATAGGCAGACTATTTCCACAATCATACAAGTAATGTATGAATTTGAAAACACAGTGTTGATGCTAAAACCATGCAGTGTTAATCATTAATGAATATTTTCAGAACGCTCTCGCGGACTCCCACCATATCCTTTACGGACCCCTCTTGGTCTGCGGACCACAGTTTGAAAAACTCTGAATCCACCAATATCCAGAACACAAATTAAACACAGAACTTTTTATAGAGTTGTTGTTTCCATCAAAATGTACTGACGACGTGCAACTTGCGACAACTCAATGCACTCGGTTACACACGGATGTAACATATCCCCACCAGTCCATACGGAAATTTAGAACGTAGTATATGCTACGCTATAAGTGACCAAGTTAGCTACATCGGTAAGAGCGTAGGCCATGTCTCATGCGCCTCTGTGTTAGAGAGCATGAGGATCTCGGTTCGCTTCCAGAAGGTATTTCAGAGATTTACACGGTCCTAACACGGGGACCATAAATGGCGTGGCACCCATTCAAGCGGGCAGCGGTGGTGAAGGATATCACTTGATCAATTCATTGAAAATTGAGCAGGGTCGAGGCCATATAGGTCGCTGTAGAAAATCGCGTACTTTTACATTTACATTTACGTAGGCCAAATAGAACTGAAACACTTGATATAGCAATTAATATATTGCAATATTTGCTGAGCATGTGTTGACAAGGTCATAAAATACATGTATGCCGTCAATTTCATCAGTGGAAAATGATAGATTAAGTGATCTGACTACAAGTTAAATTTTATGATCATAATGGTCCAATGGCAAATATCACGAAAGGTTCACTGTCATAATACCACTAGTATTCAAAACTAGTGTTTATTAAATAATTCGAGCCTTAATGACTTATGTATTGGCTATTATTGTAGAACGGTACGTGCTCATGAAGTTACGTTACACCATAATCGAAAACCACGGTTTTACTGTACGTATACTGTATCGCAGAACCATTGAAACACAGTATTAGGTACTCAATAAAATAAAGTAGGCCTACTGGTCAATTCACGTGCTATTATAAATGCCCATATACAATACAATACAATACAATACAATACAATATACAATATTAGTTAGCTTCGCTGTCAAGATCTCGAATTAAACACATGTGTAGTGGCTGACTTCTACGTTGCCAGATAATCATTGGAAGGCATGCACTCATTGGCACGGCTAATTGGTGGAGGCATGAACTCATACCACACATTCTGACAAAGAGACGCACAGATTCCCGACCACAAAGGCGCCGATATGTCTGAAGTGCGAGTCCACTGACTAACTGACCAGATGCCACATGTACAGGGATATACAGACGGACGATGACGGATACGGACAGAGACAGAGAGAGGGATGAACAGACACAGCTATGCGAGTAACCCAACCGACTGACATGACTATAAATAGAGATTGAACTTGTAGAGAGAGTTGTCACGAATAATAGTAGAAGGTTGTCGTCGTAATTGTAACGCGTGAATACTTATGAACTGCTGCTGAGCGTCGTCTTAGTCTTTCTTCGGGCCATCGGCCTATGGCCGAGCTGGTCGTCGAGCTCGAGAGATGCTCCGCACGGTCTTCTTAGGAACGTGCAGATAACATATGACACGAACCGATCTACTACAGACACGAGCGTAAACTACCCTACATGTAGTCTATGCTACATGCTCTCCTACTACATACATTCAACCTCGTCATCAAGTGGCTACGGTACAAGTTGGTGGAGAACAATTCGACTCTTCCGTACCTCTCCAGTCAGCGAGTTCCCCGCGTCTACATCAGTCAACCGACACGAGATCCGGTTAGACTCACCACAACATCGAAAATCCTTCCTCGTCTACCAAAAGTTTGAAGTCGCCGAGTTTCGCACAACTCGACCCTATGTCATCCCTCACCGCCGATCGACCGCTCAGTCTCTTCTCGTCGTTGTATATCTCCACTCTCGGACTTACCGTCGCAAAGATGAAGGTAACACTTATGATTGTGGCTTCACTTTTCATGGCTAGCATCAGCCATCAGATAGTTATGTAGCCATCATCTCTGACGCACAGCTAATCCCACACCACTCGTTGCCAACATCTTTTCTCATCGCTTCTCATTTAAAAGACTCTCGTCTGCTCTCCGCTACAGAACGACCTAACGCCCATTCATTGAGCCATTAATCGCGAACATTAGGACCTGAAACGATCTAACCTCGGCTCAACCAACGACTTCATTTTTGTCATCATCGGCACATTTAAACTGGAACCTTTGGACTCAGTCGAAGAAGATACCCCATGTCTCAACCAACGGCTTCAGTATCGTCATTATCGGAATCAACTCATTGGACAATTTAGCTACAGAATTCTGTGTGTAATGACTGGACGAAAAGTAGTATGGTCTTAGCACGATAAAATTCAAATTCGTGCTTTTTTTATATAGGCATACTATAATGGTTAGAGTAATTTAGGCGCATTTCTAGTTTACACATAATAGGTTGCTGATATTTCTTGCATTAATAGTTTTCGTTGTATGACTTGTATCATCATCATCATCATCTTGTATCATCATCATCATCATCATCATCATCATCATCATCATCATCATCATCATCATCATCATCATCATCATCATCATCATCATCATCATCATCATCATCATCATCATCATCATCATCATCTTGTATCATCATCATCATCATCATCATCATCATCATCATCATCATCATCACCACCACCACCACCACCACCACCACCACCACCACCACCACCACCACCACCACCACCACCACCACCACCACCACCACCACCACCACCACCACCACCACCACCACCACCACCACCACCACCACCACCACCACCATCATCATCATCGTCATCATGTCTGTGCAGCAGATTGCCAATATTAATTAGCATGATGACCACGGCATTTGGCGAGACTTAATAATGCGCGCGCCTGAACATCCTAATTGAAGTTGTTGCTAGGCTAATGTGCACAATCCCAGCTACCCGAACACCCATCAGGACCTCTAGCTAATCGTACTTGAACTTAGAGCTTAAGCCACCTGTATGAATGTCTAGCCACATGTAAATTTTGTAATGGTCTTAGGTTCTTGACATTCTTGATTCATAGTTGTTGTTCCGCCATCATCATCATCGTATTTAGTTAGCAACTGCATGTCTGCATATATATATATATATATATATATATATATATATATATATATATATATATATATATATATATATATATATATATATTCGTTTATTGAAAAAACTGGATGACACACTGCACCCAGGAACATTAACACGGGAATCATAGCGAAAAGTAATATGGATAGCCAAAGCATACATATAGCAACTGATCAGCATAAATTAGGCCGATGACCAACTCGCTCAAGTCTGCTGTCTAGGTAAGCGCACGGTTGGACGTAATTATTTTCGCAGCGCATGCCAGAACATTAATTAGGATTCCTTCCAAATAGTGTCTGCATACAACTTCCAAGCCGCACGCATAGACAGTATCTCGGTAATGGGCCTAATTTCTAAGCTCCACTCCTGTACATATCGGCACAGCTGTCCATGTATGTTTCGGAATGCCGATACACCTCTAATGACGCTCTCCCCTTATGGTTTATGCATCACACGAACAGCCATATATAGGCCCTATACATGAAATGTGCTTTAAATGCGGTAAAGAGTCGATTAGTAAACGAAGCCACAGAATGCCAGCGCCATGGATTGAATTGAGGTAACTTATCAAATCCACAGGAACATCTAGCCTACGCTTCCATAGCTAGTTCCTTGGAATCATGTTGTACTAGTAAGTTGATGTAGCGCTCCCTAAGCGACGCCTAGACACGTAACGAAACGTAACGTCCAAACGGATCACGAGCCGAATTATTGCGGATCTTTGCCTTAGCGATACATCGCATTTGTTTTCATGGTTACTTCGTTTGATAATTTGTTGTTCTAACTTTGCATTTTTACACATTACTTTTGTAAATGCTTAATGCAGGAGCATCAAATTTTTGAACGGACGGGAATATGTAGTGACTGACTTCTACGTCGTTAGATAATCATTGGAAGGCATGCACTCATTGACACGGCTAACTGGTGGAGGCATGAACTCATACCACACACTGGCACACAGGCTGACAAACCGACCCACAGATTCCCGACCACAAAGGGGCCAGTTAGTCTGCAGTGCGAGCCCACTGACTAACTGACCAGATGCCACATGTACAGGGATATACAGACGGACGAAGACGGATACGGACAGAGACAGAGAGAGGGATGAACAGACACAGCTATGCGAGTAAGCCAACCGACTGACTTGATTATAAATAGAGATTGAACTTGTAGAGAGAGTTGTCACGAGTAATAGTAGAAGGTTGTCATCGTAATTGTAACGTGTGAATAAACTTATGAACTGCTGCTGAGCGTCGTCTTAGTCTTTCTTCGGGCCATCGGCCTGGGGCAAAGCTGGTCGTCGAGCTCGAGAGATGCTCCGCACGATCGTCTTAGGGACGCGCAGATAACATACGACACGAACCGAACTACTCCAGGCACGAGCGTAAACTAACCTAGATGTAGTCTATGCTACATGCTCTCCTACTACATACATTCAACCTCGTCATCAAGTAGCTACGCTACACATGTAAATTGTCTTTATCAATAAAAATTTATGCTGAACATTAGGTTATTGTTGTTTCCTCGTATTTTAAAAAAATATTTTATACAAAGGAACCATTTGTAATTCGGTGAGATTTCGTTAATTTGCAGATTCCACTTGAGTTGACATAGCATCCCCTAAAATGTGTGTCTCTGCATTCTTAGTTTGAAACACAAAGCTCAAAATAAGAAA
This sequence comes from Allolobophora icterica, assembly GCA_963556255.1. Classification (NCBI taxonomy): domain Eukaryota; kingdom Metazoa; phylum Annelida; class Clitellata; order Crassiclitellata; family Lumbricidae; genus Allolobophora; species Allolobophora icterica. Next base: position 25,722,174 of record OY744604.1, read on the forward strand.
ATTGTGAGATTCAGCCAAAGTGGTCGGACACTTTACAGCCGAGGAACAGAAAGAATTACGGTCGTCTCTCGTATGTAATTGATTCATATGAGATTTCAGCCGCTTATAGTGGACATAAACTGCAAGAATATACGGCAGATGAACAACTTATTTGTAAAATATATTCATCCGTGCATACTGGATATATTCCACACGTACCAAGTTATGAAATTGGAAATGGTATTTTTATGGTCACTTATGGAAGCATAAACAATTTGTTACACAGAATTTGCTTGATAGACCCCAATAAATTCTCATGTTGAAGAGGAAATTATTGCTGTAAGGACAAATACAGGGATTGTGACTCGTATGGAAATTTCAATTGACGGGTGTGCAATTGTGGCTGACTTAATCCTGGATGCTATTTTGTTACTCGGTCCTACTTTGCAGTTTATGAAACAGTTTTTTATTTCGAAAATGCATCTATTCCAAGGTTTTATCCTAGATTCAGTTAGACGAGTCAAGTAGTTGGCTGTTTCTGGAGGATAGTAATCAAGATGGAAGAATTGGAAAAGTTTATTCAATTTAAATATCTTTGAAAACGAAGGATAATTTCATGCAGAGTGAAAAACAACTTGTGTTCATTCAACGACGACAATGACTAATCTCTCTGTTCAGCGATCTGCCAAAACACAAATCCAAAAACCTCAAGGATATCATTTCCATGTTATCTGTCTTGTTTTCTTGACTGCTTTGTCAAAGCACTATCGGATAACATAAGGAGAACTATTGTGTCAATACGTTAATTGACATTCGTTTGATTTTACTATTAAAGGATTTAAAGAATGAGTGCTGATATCAACGACGGAAAACTAGGAACGAACAAAATAATTTTCAAACGCTCGCGGATTATATTGAAAGAAAGACAAAAGAACTCATGTCGTAATATGCTAGAAAGCAGCTAGATAACCTATTCCAGAAAGTTGGACCGACCACACCAAAGCTTCTCTTCTGTAGGCCTACTGTGGTTGTTCTGGTTGGAGAGGACAACTAAGTCACTCTGTGCAGAAGGATGAAGAAAAAATCCACAGCCAGGAATGGATGAAATCGAGACACACGATAAGATGGAGCACAGCCCACGAGACAATTAAGTATAAGCATTAGGATATTATACTCAGTGCGTTTGTGCATCGGCAGACATTTCAATTCCTCCCGTATAACTAGACTCAATTTTACCTCCAATCAACATCGTTTAAGACAGATAAAAGTTGGTCAACGCGAGAAAGAGTCATCCCCGCATGCACCGAGTTGCCATACTCAATCCTTGAGCATGTGAATACATGCATGTTGGTCGTGGCAGCTTGAATTATAGGAGAACTACGTATCATGCATGTATGGTGGAGATGCTAGATGCATGTTCGACACATCCTTCTTACATGCTCTGAAAAGGACAATTTCAAAAGTCACTGAAATGAATATTTCGTCTATTTTTATAGCGCCACTTTTACAGTGGCGTTATAAAAATTTATAACTTTACATTTACGTTTTGTAGGGCCTACTTGTAAGGCCAGATTAGTGAACTTAATTATTTTTTATTGCAATTCAATGTTTTAAATTTAAAGTGGCAATTGGTAACTTTCCATGTTTCATATATCTGAGTGTTTACAGTTGTCTGTTTAAAGTTAAAATGAACTTTTATTCTGATTATGTACCGGAGCTCAAGTTCAAAGGAACAAAGCTTTTGGCCAGCTTCGGTGGCAGATATAGTAAATGAAGAGGTATAATTGATGTACATGTATATAAGACATAGTTAACAAGCAAAGTTCTCTTGGAAGTGTTTCCATGTTACCATAGGTTGCTCTGCTAGGAATCGACCGCTTATCTTTCAGTTTCATCTATCAATAAAGGTTGCTTTAAACAATGGCGCTACAGAAGTTTTATGAATGAGCGTTTAACACAGCGCCTGTATATTAGATAATTAAATCGCGAAACAGCTCGACATCAGCAATGTAAACATAAACGAAAGCCATAAAGGCTTTTATAGTAAGTTCTCAGAGATATTTTAAAAGCCTATTAATTACATGTATGTCGTAAAACTCGAAATACATTTCATTATAAGAAAATACACAAATTACCTTCATTTCAAGCAAAAATATTAATATAATTATATTTCACTTAATTATCTGCAATAAATCTAGGTCGTAAAACTCAATGTAAATTTAAAATTTAAAAATATTAACAAATTACCTTCATGTCAAGTAAAAAATTAATTATACCTCATTTAATTATCTACAATCGAAAACCAAAATCCGTTGATTGTTCGATTCGTTGTCAGCCACAAACAGTCGACCATTTGATTCATCCAGAAGAATTCTCCGTGGAAATCGTAGTCCGTGTTTGTCTTCCTTTGAGAGAATTTCTCTTTTATATCTTAAGTCTGAATCCAATAACAAAACTCGACTGTTCCGTTCATCAGCGACCATCACGAATCCTTCTCCATCGACGGACAAATAGAATGGACGATTCATTTGTCCGATGGTCGATCCAAATTTTCCACCGAATGACTTCTTAAGTTTTCCACCTGCATCCACTATACACACTCTATGCAAATCATCTCTTGTATCGCCATGACTGACCACGAAATGTCCATTGGAAAGTTTTATGGCATGCCATGGATGAAGAATACCTGCTCCCGATGAGAGATTTATTTCTCGGACCAATTGTCCATCTGGTGAATATTCATTTAATTTATTTTTATTGTAAACGGTTAAAATGACATTCGATTCATCTGTGACAGACAGACCGAGTCCATATTTCTTTCCTGTTGACCATTTCATTATTAATTTTCCATTTGGATCAACTCTTAAGATTTCCTTCGACTGACCATAAGATACTTTGAAATCGAAGATATAGAGACATTTATTTCTGTAACAAGATCCTATGTCCGCTGGATTAATTAATTCCTTCAAATTCATTCGACGACTAAGACTGAATTTAATCGAATCATAGACTTCAACTTCTGAACTTTTTTCACTAACAACATATAATTCTTCGTCCAAGATCGCCAATCCAAAGATCGATTTCTTTCCTTCTTCTGCGGCTTTTGTTCTGATCGTCTGAACTAAGACTGAATGCAATTTGTCTTCGCTTCGAAGTTCAGCTAAAAATAGAAATACAGTATATTCCTTCAATAAGTTAAAATATCTATCCCTTTTATAAATCTCTCAAATTTATTTTCAAAACTGTCTCTTAACAGTTACTAGCTCGATTTAAAGGTGAACGGGGCCGTGATGATGCTGTTGAGAAAAACACAGACTGATCAGTGGCGTAGCCAGGTTTCAACACCAGAGGGAGCGAGCACATGAAAAAGGCCCCAACTACCAAAATAAATAATTATCGGCATTCACGTTGTAAAAATGCTTTGAATCTAATTAACACAACTAAATTTGGAAGCCACATTTGTAAAATGCTCTAATCTGTTAGTTGTGCTATTTATTCATTCATTCATTCGAGTATTTATATAGCACCTCCTCAGAGGGCTACTCAGAGGTGCTCCCGACTCCTGCAAGGCCAAACAAGACAGTTTTCAATCGAGTAGCCTATAGAATGTATAAGAGGGAGTTCTCGGGAACAGGCATAAATCCGGGAAGCCCGTTCCATGCCGTCGGGCCCAACACTGAAAAACACGGTTCTGCATGGTGACTGAGCGGGCAAAAGGCACAATGAGTACCCCTTTGCCCGAAGATCGGAGGTGGCGACTACCATGAACTCCCAGCATGGGGCGGTAAAGGACCCGCAGATAAGCTGGAGGGCATCCCAGCAAGCACCCCCAAACCAGGGAACAACCCTTATACTCAGTGGCGGCGCCAGACAAATTTTGTAACCAGGGCAAAGGCAGGGCAGTCATACAAGTAACCAGTGCAGAGGGCGAGTTATATCCCGAACAAATCATGGGCAGGGCAAAAATTCTGGCAGGGCAACGACCAGGGCAAAAGCTTTTTTACCAGGGCATTTGCTCTGGCTCGCTCTGGTGTAGCACCGCCTCTGCTTATACTACACGCTGGCTGAAGAGTTGGCTGGAACCAGTGCAGGATCTACAGCATATAACCAGAGACCTGACCAAATTTTGGTATTCGACCAATAAGACGTGCCGCAGAGCATTGCACTCGATTGAGGCACGCCAAACGACTAGAAACTAGGCCTAGTAGAGTGAGGAACAGTACTCAAGTCAAGATTTGTGACACAATCTAGTGACACTATTTAGGTTTCAACTATGAATTAGATATTCGATTGTCCACTCATGGAATCTCTTTCTTTTTCGAATTCTGTGTTGCTTATAGTCGTCAGTAGCAATATCAAATTTTTGAACCAGCTCGGTTGCTTCATTCTCAATCTGTTCAAACTCAAATTTGAATACATTTCGCATATTTAAATATCGTTTTCATAAAGTTGAATCAAATGAGAAGGTGTTACCAAATCAATGCTACTTCTCTGTAAATATGTGGATAAACTGAAAGCCTTCTCTAGCATTTTTTCCAGAATATTAGAAGAACTAAGAATTCGAACGTATCAAGGGTTACAAGCGTATACCCTTTGCCTCAGTTAGCTGTTTCGTAGTGCAGCTTTTAATCTCACCATCCACGAGTATATAACTATATATGCAGGGCAACTATTAGTTCTGGTAAATTCTGCAAGAGTACATGTACTGCTGATTTTCTGAATGCCCATCTGGTATCGCAAAGTCTTTCTAGAGTTCCAGAAAACAAATTGTTGTTCGAACGATTGGAATTTTAAAAAATTTGAACGATTGGAACAAATAAATTTTGAACGATTGGAATAAATCAACTGTGAAAAAGGCCCCACATCTTGGAAAATGGTCTCAGGGGGAGCGGCCGCTCCCCCTGCTCCCCCCTAGCTACGCCTCTGAGACTGATGCCTACGAGGGATATGATGTCGAGAAACCAATTGTGACACAAATAGAGACAGATAGACAAACAAATCATCGTAACAAAACAGATAAACAGACGTTTTCAGGTTCAAGTATGTAACGGCGATTCATTTCATCTCGTTTCTTTCTACCTTCAAATCTGTGTTCGACCGTGGTTGAGCTGGGAGTACTCCTGATTAGGCAATCTTGAAAGGGCGCTATATAAAACTGCTCTAATAATAATAATAATAATAATAATAATAATAATAATAATAATAATAATAATAATAATAATAATAATAATAATGATAATAATTAATAATAATAATAATAATAATAATAATAATAATAATAATAATAATAATAATAATAATAATAATGATAATAATAATAATGATAATGATAATAATAATAATAATAATAATAATAATAATGATAATAATAATAATAATAATAATAATAATAATAATAATAATAATAATAATAATAATAATAGTAATAATAATAATAATAATAATAATAATAATAATAATAATAATAATAATAATAATAATAATAATAATGATAATAATAATAATAATGATAATAATAATAATGATAATGATAATAATAATAATAATATTATTGACGCCGAATAGTTCCAATAGCTTCAAACGTCATCGTCACTTTTATGTATTCACTTGTAATAGCTTTTCTCTTAAATGTGTAGTAGGTCAACAGAGACATCGTCATAGATTTACATGGTTAGGCCTACATTGTTTGATTATAATGAGTAATACGAAATAATATGCTGTATTATCTTTCTTGTACAGCACTATGCGTTGCTAGCGCTTCTTAATAAAGAATATACTTACTTACTTACTTTGCAGTCTATGAATAGAGCAAGTTACCATATTCCTTCTAAATCTCGCTTCCAGCAAAGCTTATGCTGTAGATACAGTGTAGCTCATTTCTATTGATACCGTACTCAAATAAATTGTAAGATTCGTAAACTTTCTAAATTCTATATTAAGCGATTTGGTAGTTTTGCGGTTGGAATGCATTCTACTGAATTCAAAGCCACATGCATACACGAACTTAACGGTCTATAAACCGTAATCGTAATCGTAATCTCCAAACTTCTAAAGCGCCACTCGAAGGCCAAGCGCAGGGCACCAGCCTATTCACGAGCGCTACGTCAGATCAGAGGGGGTTTCCAGGGAGTAGTCCAAAAGAGGTCCGAGTACGGTTTCCAGAAGGCCAAACCAAATCAGAGGAGGTTTTCAGAGAGTGGTCCAAAAGAGGTCCAAGTCCGATTTCCAGGAGGCCAAGCCAAATCAAAGGGGGTTTCCAGAGAGTAGTCCAAAAGAGGTCCAAGTCCAAATTCCAGGAGGCCAAACCAAATCAAAGGGGGTTTCCAGAGAGTAGTCCAAAAGAGGTCCAAGTCCGATTTCCACGGTATCAGATCAGGAGAGGCAGAGCAGCTGTCAAGGCGGGTGTCGTTGGTAGTTTTGCGGTTGGAATGCATTCTACTAAATTCGGAGCCATACGCATAAACGAACTTAACGGTCTATACGCAGTTTATTATTGACCTTTGTGAAGCAAAACGTAGCCTTGATGCATAATTGCACTACAGACTGACCCATAAATATATAACTACGTCTATTAGTTGTAAAAAGTAGGTTTGTACATCAAAGTATATAAGGCACCAAATCGTTGAATCTGCACCTATTATTCTTTTGTAATCTTGTATCTGTTTCTGCAGATAATCTTTCTCTATTCGCTCTGTCTCTAGTTTCTGTTCGAGTAAAAGGCAGATCTCATTCATACCTGTAAACAGCAAAAACAAATCGTAATGTCTTAATAGATATAAACGTGGCTTGTGGTAAATCCAATTATGAAAATATCTCGATTGGTCTGGTATTGCGCGAACTCTGAAGCAAAGTCGTGTATTCTGCGTGTATTAGTGGTTTCAATGGAAGTTTAGGTTAGGTTTAAACTTGCTCATTTCACAAAATCCCTATTAGCGGCTGTTAATTAAATCTGCAGTTATAATAGTCCATTATAATACATGAACCTGGTTGTATTTTTGCAAAAAGAGCAAAGGACAGGAAAGAGAAACAATTATTACTGGCTGCAAATAAGAAAAAGTTATAAATTATGCGATGCAATGTTATATTATCTAATATGAACAGATCACTGTGATTGAAATTGATAATTTTATAGCAGCATTTCAACGTGTATTTTGTGCAACGTCCCACATCCGACAACATTAGGCCTAAGTCTCCTTAATAAGCCATAGGGATTTTTAGCATTTGACTGGCACGCCCTTGTGACTTATGAATGGGCGCTATAAAAGTTCTCTTATTCATATATACTTAGGCGCGATTTTGATCAAAAGAGTATAAGTCTTATGTTCAACAATTCATTCTTAATAAAGCGACATTGCCATAGTCATCGCAGTTAAGGCCCTTTTCAATTTAGTAGAATCTTAACAGTTGTGTAGTACGTTACCGAAATAATTGACTTAAGGCACCAACCGGTGTCATTTTTGCCAAAGCATTGTCCACACATCTTCTTGGATCACTGTCATCAGAGGCGCAATAACCCGATTTCAATATAGGAGGCTAAATGTAGTTGATTATTCTGACAACTGTACTCTGAAACTTCAGAATGTTTAGCCATAAGCAAGAACCCTACATGAAATAAGAGAGAGATTCAACATACCTTCTGATTTCAAATTATCAGAGCCTTTCTCCGTCACTGCTAGCTTTGCTTCGGATTCGTTCAGCTTGGTTTCCGATTCTTTCAACTTCTCTTCGGTTTCTCTCAGTTTCTCTGTACTTGAGTTTAAATTTAATTCATTTTCCTTTCCATTTTCTTCTGTGCTCACTAGTTGTGCGGTAATTTGTTTCAGTTGTTCCTCAGACTGTATTGTCTGATTTTGATGTTTTTCTACGATGCTTACTTCTTCATTAGCCTCTTGCTCTTTCCGTTGATTCAGGACTGTTAGATCACCAATGCATTTCTCTGCTACTGCTAGCTTCGCTTCAAGCTCACTTTTCTTGGCCACAGTTTCTTTCAGCATCTCTTGGGCTTCTTCCAACTTTGTTCTAGTTTGTTTTAAAGCTGTATCATTTTCGATTAACTTATCTTCTGTGTCTGTTAGCTGTTCTTCCGTTTCCTTTAATGTTATTACATAATTTGTTATCTGACCTTCAAGGTTTTCTATTATGCTTACTTTTCATTAGCCTCTTGCACTTTCTGCTCATTCGGCGCCGTTAGGCTTCTTACTTTAAATTCACTAGCCTTCAGTCTTTCAAGCAGATTTTTGTTCTCATCATTTGTTAGCTTAAACCTGTCCTTTAAATCTTGCATTTCTCTTAGTTGTTTCTTGGTTCCAATAATTTCTTGCATTAGTCTCTCACATTTTTCGTCTGCAGCTTTAGCTTGTCTCATGTTTTGTGTTTTAATGCCTCGCGACTCTACAAGAAAATACACACATAGGCTATAATGAGTTGGAGTAATATATTAATGCATATATTCATTACTGCTACTGCGATTATGTGAAAAGTCTTTGTATTATTATTATTATTATTATTATTATTATTATTATTATTATTATTATTATTATTATTATTATTATTATTATTATTATTATTATTATTATTATTATTATTATTATTATTATTAGTAGTAGTAGTAGTAGTAGTAGTAGTAGTAGTAGTAGTAGTAGTAGTAGTAGTAGTAGTAGTAGTAGTAGTAGTAGTAGTAGTAGTAGTAGTAGTAGTAGTAGTAGTAGTAGTAGTAGTAGTAATGAACTTTTACATAGCGCCCCTTCAAGGCTGACTACTCAGAAGCGCTCCCAGTGCAGCCGCGGCTATAAAGAGTAGTCTTTAAATTAGTATAAGAAGTAGCAGAGTGATCCATAGGGACCAGAGAGAGCACCATTGAGAGCCCGTTGCAGGTCATAGGGCCAGCAACAGAGAAGAAGCGGCGCTGCGGCACGCGAGCGAGGGACTATGAGTTCAGCTTGGTCAGCTGATCGAAAAGTAGATCGCCGCTGGACAATAGATGTAGGGCGACAGAAATCCTGTAAGTATAGAGGCGCGAGTCCCTCCAAGCATCGTCTAACAAGCGCAGAAACCCTATAGGTGATATTGTTTGTATGTAAGTAAATATGCATGAATGTATCTAGCTGTTCAAAAAGCACCCTGTTTGGACCTAATGAAGTCGCTGAAAAATGACTACCTAGCAGTTATAAAAAAAACTGCGACTGAAGACAAGTTGAAAAAGTTTCTTTAGGCCTATCTGTCGATGGCGAAACAGTGTGCATTTAATAAAAAAAATTGTTTGCAAAGGACGGCCCAAGGTACAAAGCGCAAAGCAAATGTTCCATTTAAGCTTCACAGACAAGGAAAGTTGAAAACAAACATTGGCATACCATGTGCCAAGGTCTGATTGAGTAAAGGTTAAGCCTGAGCCTATCGCTCACCATCAAGTATTTTCATGAGGGAAGTCGCCCAGATACCGGTACTGGCTGTCGATGTACTCCGATGTATCAGACATATTTTTGTTGAAACTTCTATCTGCAATTCATTCGGGAGCCTCCTGACTTTTTCCTCCAGATATTCAGCTGCTTGCTTTCTCTGAAACAGTTTGCTTCACTCATGCAATTGACAAAGTCAGTTTATAATTATGTAAAATAGCATTATTCAATATATTGTGTAACTATATAATTACAGTGTCGCGACTTAAATAACATCATGCAACACAGATCTGAAACTCAATCAAATGCTTAAGACCATGATTGCAAGGACACTGGTAACATGTAAAAAGCATTTTGAAAAGATAAGAAAAACGATTTAAATGCAATTTATTTGTATAAAATTAGTAATTCTTCTCACTACTTCACAACTGAACAATTTGGTTTCATTTTAAGAAAAACAAGAAACAATAAACCTCTACAACAAGTCAATTTATAACTAACGTGGTAGCGATCATGGATGGTATTCACAGCCAGATGTCGCAACAATTGCTTAGGCTGAAAATGCTTTTCAAAACAAGACCACAACTTAACGACCCTATAAGCAGTAAATCAATTCTTGGGTTTACACTTTGGGAAAACTAGTGGCAGCTACAACTGTTCAGTGTTGCAGCGATTTTTCTCGATCATGGCAGCCAGCTTTATCAGCCAAGCTGAAGGTCCTTTCAAGAAAAAACACAACTTAACCACTTGATAACAGACAACTATGCAATAAAAAAATTCCATACATTCGCATTCCAAAGTTTCTGGGAAATATAAGATATGGTCTGTCGCTAATCCAACAAGCACAAATTAAATTCACATCTTATATGACAACACCTTTCTCTGAGTCTATTCACGTGCCACACTCAAAAGTCGCAGAGAATTCAATGAATTCATACTTATTAGGGCGTCCCACATCAGCTTCAAATTATAGACTTTCAAGACGGCTTCTTCCATGGGATGGAATCGCCTAAGAGACCTGGCTGCATAGAGGAAGTATGTTATTTACAGAGAGGTAACAGTGGAGACGAGTGTTTCAATCCATAATCAAATCCTAGGATAATGCAGTATTTGGTTGCTCCAAAATTGACTGATACAAAATCAATGCCCAAAAGAAGCACATGTCTAATTTAAAAATCCTTTACCACTATTGTGTGCTTTTTAACGCTTTTCTGTGTCGCCATTCGATTTGGTTTAGACGGGTCAATCTTTGGTACCAGTATGGATGTAGACTTGACAGACATTGGTCTGGTGGAAGGCGACGTTAACGATTGTCTCTTCGGCTCATCACCTTTCAATATAACGCGACAAAGTTTTAGTAAGTTAGATAAATATATGTATGCCTACATGATGGCTGTAAAAATTTGCATCACCAAGCTAAGCTTCTAAGGGGTTTTACCTCTAAAGCAGTGCTTAACTTGAAAATAGTATATTATTTACGTTACAGTTACTAAACAACCCATGGACGACTATTCCAGAATGACTTCCAACGCAGGAGAATCACCGACACGGATGTGACGATGTTCGGCAACAGAGAACGACGAAGTCGCTCTACAACTAGAAGGCTAAGTGTAGACAACAGCGCACGGCTATTGGATTCAAGATCGGTATCATTCATACACACGAGAACAAGGAATACGATAATTATCGTAACGAATGGGATCAGCAATAATTGATATGTCTCAAATTGTCCGATATACATGTAGGCTCAAAATCGCCGAATATTGGTCAGTAGAGCTGCGGATTTACTGTGGCTATAGTCCGACAGAAATGGCCAGCTTGAATGGCGTTTCAGTGATCTGATCATACAAAAAAGAGAGAGCCAAGACGCGAATGCTCGCACATGGATTGCTCATCTGCAAACATAAAAAAACATTAAAGTCCTGCCACAAGGTTCTTTGTATGACTTTGACGGACGCAGAGGCAAATTAAGAAGAATAAACTAAAAACTATAAATTTTACCAGGACATATGTTTTAATTAAAGTGCTAGCAAGCTTTTATAATAAAAATATATTAACTTAATTGCATACCAACTCGTGCTTCTGTGAGTCTTTCATATATATGTCCTTGTGAAGTACCATTCAAGGCGATTTTAAAATTATTGAAACCTTCAAGCGATTTTCGACTGATAATGGTCAAGAGTATCTCATTCTTCACAAATCGATCCTTCTCAAAAACAATTTGTCCATATTCTCGTTGACTTAGCACTTCATTTGCAGCAAGACTTGTAAGAAGTCCCGAATCTGGATCTAATGTTTCTGTCAGCCAATCATAGTTTTGACGGATAAGACGCGAATGCTCGGACATGGATTGCTCATCTGCAAACATAAAAAAACAAGTAACGCTGGTTTCAACCCTGCTCAAATTGAATTGGTAACCTTTGTTTTGTTTTGGGGAAGCCATTTCACAGTAGCTTTCCACTGAGCACCATATTATTGTTATTTTTGCATTTATTAAGCGCCACTATCCAGTAACTAAGTATCAATGGATGGTTCTGAGCATTTTTGAGTA
>OY744604.1:26399098-26591598 GCA_963556255.1 Allolobophora icterica
AACTCTAAGCCAGTCGTGACATTGTTTCAACATTTTTGTTCAAAAATCTGTAATATTAACAGCTGTTTAAGCTCCTAATGCAGGGGTTCTAAAACGGTGGTTCGATTACCCCTAGGGGTACGCCAGGTGTCGCTAAGAGGAGGGCGAAAAAAATTTAAAAAAAAATTTCTATGAGTTTATTTCCATGTTTCTTTGATTAGCTATTGACTATTGAAGTCACTATTCACTATTCTACGTCCACCATACTCTTCTTTTTCTTTAAATTTTCTATGAGTTTATGGCCGTCTTTTTTTGATTAACTATTCTATGTCTATGATATATTTTTAATGTTGAAACGTCACAGCCGCGTCATTTATTATTTCACAACAAATAATTATTATACAACTACAATAACTACAATACTGCAAAGTAGCATTATTAGGCCTATTTTAAAACCAACAATGGATAAATGGTTGAAAAATCTACCGCTTAAAAGAAAGCTAGAACCTCTCGCAACCGTTAGCACTGAATCAACCGAGACTGACACTCCAGGCGCCAGAGTAGACCCTAACGAGGACGATGGCACTGGTACGCAGTGTAAGATTAGACGGTATGACGAATCTTTCTGATGGACAGTAAATTTGAAAGATATCATTTACTTTGAGATGAATTGTGGTTAATGCGTTTGGCCTATTTGGCGGATATTTTGGGGAAACTAAACAACGTCAATTCCAGTTTACAAGGCAGAACTATCACTCCATTTACTGTTATGGACAAAATAAATGCAATGGTGAAGAAGCTTCAGTTGATTTTGTCATTTACTTTGAGATGAATTGTGGTTAATGCGTTTGGCCTATTTGGCGGATATTTTGGGGAAACTAAACAACGTCAATTCCAGTTTACAAGGCAGAAATATCACTCCATTTATTGTTATGGATAAAATAAATGCAATGGTGAAGAAGCTTCAGTTGATTTTGTCATTTACTTTGAGATGAATTGTGGTTAATGCGTTTGGCCTATTTGGCGGATATTTTGGGGAAACTAAACAACGTCAATTCCAGTTTACAAGGCAGAAATATCACTCCATTTATTGTTATGGATAAAATAAATGCAATGGTGAAGAAGCTTCAGTTGATTTTGTCAGACCTTGAGGAATCTCGTGTAACTTCATCTTCTTGTCTGGAGTCTTTTGTAACGGAGAATGAGCTTAAACTGCATGCTAATATGATTGAAGATATCAAGAAACATTGCTCTCTAAACAACGTCAAGTCCAGCAGTACGATATCTCCGGTATTGAAACATGTACCATCGGAGTGCCATTTAGCCTAGGGAAGAATTAACTCCACGAGTAATTTGGTCCCAGGAAGAATCAACTCCCCTTCAATTTGTTCCAGGAAGAATGAACTCCACAAGTCATTTAGTCCTGAGAAAAATCAACTCTACAAGTCGTTTGCTCCCAGGAAGAATCAACACCCCATTCAATTAGTCCTAGGAAGATGAACTCCTCAAATCATTTGATTCTATGAAGAATCAATCCCCATTCAATTTGTTCTAGGAACAATGAACTCCACAAGTCATTTGGTCCTAGGAAAGAATGAACTCCACAAGTCGTTTGCTCCCAGGAAGAATCAACACCCCATTCAATTAGTCCTAGGAAGATGAACTCCTGAAGTCATTTGATTCTATGAAGAATCAACCTCTCATTCAATTTGTTCTAGGAAGAATGAACTCCACAAGTCAATTGGTCCTAGGAAAGAATGAACTCCACAAGTCATTTGATACTAGGAAGAATCAATTTCCCCATTCAGTTTGTCTTAGGAAGAATTAACTCCACAAGCCATTCGGTCCTAGGAAGAATCAACTCCTTCATTCAATTTGTCCTAGGAAGAATCAACTCCGCAAGTCTTTTGGTCCTAGGAAGAATCAACTTCCCATTCCAGTTTTCCTAGTGAGAATTAACTCCACTGGAATGTCTAATCACCAGCATGAGTGCATTTATCCTAGTAACAATATACTCCATTGGTCAATTGGTCCTAGTAAGAATTTCGCAGTCAATATATCCTCGCATAATTAGTCTCGGGGTGTGTAAAAATGGGGGATCATTCTATTCAGCCTACTATGCCGGCCCTCGGCCATCTTTTGGCAGAAGTACGATGGGCAAAGTTTGTTCTAGCCTTCAGATCTAATATAAAAACCTAATCTTTTCCTAGACTCATTTCCTCCGTAGGCCGTTTCCGTGTCTTCTCGGACTGCCTTTCTGGTCTTCGACAGAACTACATAAGTTCTTGGATTAGATTAGATTAGATTAGATTAGACGAAGTGATGCCTTTTCTTTTGACATAGCACAGTGAAAAAACAGAAAAGAACCCCATTTAAATCTTTCAGATAATACTGACGTCAGGCATTCGAATACGTCAGTGCATTGTGGACTGCATGTTATGAACATATCTAAATTAAAAGATGACGTCATAAACAATATAGGAACATTAATATCAAGTTTCAATATGCAATTTTAAGCGCTTGCAGATATCTTGAAACGGTTCGATTTGGCTGCTGAAGAATTAGTGTGGCTTCTCACATTTAATTCGCTAAGATTTGATATAGCAATACTTTAAACAAGTCGTTACACAGTTTCAACGTTTTCGTGTGAAATGACACGAATATCTATTATGCAAATACTTTTTAAAACTCCTAATAGATTCTGGATTATCTGAGGAAGTTATTTTACTGCAATGGCTGAAGCAAGTGAAACTACACAGACACGTGGAAAACATTCGTATGCTTTTGTCACATTAACATTAATAAGCTTTTAACTTTGTGATTAATAAGTTCATAGTATAATATTAATAAGCTTTTAACTTTGTGATTAATAAGTTCATAGTATTGTAAAGGTTTTACTCTTAGTATAGGCATATATCAATTTGTTCAACTCATCCATTGTCCATAAACTCTTCTTTTTGACTTCGAATTTATTTTTCGGCTCTAACCGTAGCGCTTTCAACTGTCGAATCCCGATAATTACCTTTCACCGCCCAGCGAGAATCCACGACATCATACACCTCTTGGATCAGTTCATCACAGAGCGAGAGAAAGTAAGTGACAGACACAGACTGATAGACTGATAGCTAGGTGGAGTTATACTGAGAGCTAGTGAAAGCCTGAATTTAGGGTAACGGCCCTGGTGAAAGGTAGGGGAAAGGGAGCAGAGAGATGGACAGACAGTCAGATAGAGGCAAAACAGACAGACTCATTATCAATCAATATATCGACGAATCAGTCAATGATTCAAACTGCGAATCAATCACTCAATCAGTCACTCAATCAGTCGACCAATCGATCCGTTAACTTTGATTGAAAAGCGAACCAGTTGTGCTTGGTAATAGCTTTCCTTCAAGTCTACGGTCATCAAGAGGCAAAAGCAGTTCCCACAAAGCTGAGATGGTCACTGAGTACAAAAGGCATTCAACATTTCATCGCACTACATTGCATTATAACATAGCAGCGCATATCACGACCTGTGTTCAACTCTCAGCGCAACCTATCTTTCCTGAGAAGAGACTTGAAGGTGTCCTGTTAACGGGGATCGATAAGCGCCTTTAACATTATTATGGGGCGCAAAGAACAGCGCATTCTCTACTAGAAGCTGGTTTATTGTGCCATGGAAGGTCGGGTGCGACAGGACTGAAAACTATCCCCAGACGTATTCATGCCGCTGATGGATCAGATCATTGACCATACTGTTGCCAAAGGACGCACAGGCGCATGCGATTAATTGGAAGTTTTGTATGACCTTGAATTTGACTATGGTGTTTTGTATTGGAGACGGCTACGCCCCGGAGAGATATGACTAGGACAAGATGATGATGACGACGACGACGACTATTATGATTATGAGAAGAAGAAAATGAACAAAAAGAAGAAGAAAAGTAGGAGAAAAAGAAAAGAAGAACAAAAGAAGAAGAAAAGACGATGATGAATTGCTGCCTATTTGTTTCACTTCCCATCCGAAACATTCTTTAAATGGAAAACCTCACTTTCATTACCATTGTTCAAACAGCGTTTCCTTATATCACCTCAGGTTAGAGAGTTTGAGTAACTGATCTCGTAATGTAAGTATCGCAATGTGATGATGCTTGAAAGCGGTTTTGATGGTGATAGGAGGGGCAGTGCCGTCTAAAGGCATGGGCACGCTGGGCAGTCGCCAAGGGCCCACGATTTTAGGGGCAGAACTGAAACTTCGTAGCTATGAGTGCAAAGCTTATGCTGTAGGGCTATTGTTTAAAAATGTGTGCTGGTTAATCTTCGCTTTGCAGTATTTTTTTATGTCTAAAGATTCATTTTATTACGAAGAGAATGTTGAAAGGATGAAAGTACCAATAAATTTATAGGTTTAATTTTATTGATCGTTGAAATTTTTATCCCCGTGTGTGGGCAGAGGCCCAGTGCGTTGCCTGGCCCAGAGCCTACAATACTGTTAAGACGGCACGGGGGGGCTTGAATCAGATGATCAGATGATAATTTATGTTGATGTCGTCGTGTGTCAAGTGCTAAATGATAATGGTGAATTGTGTTACAGGAACTGGAGACAGTTCTGGTTGCTGCTCTGGAAGAATTGGTTGGTCCAGAAGAGGAAGGTCGTTCTGATTGTCTTTATTGTTCTATTCCCAATCGTCTTGTTTGCATATCTCGTTGCAATGCGAAACTTACAAACACCTCCCTTCATCTCAAAAACAACAATATACGACAGCTTCTCCGTTACCACGAACTTGTCCAATAGCAACAGGTTTTCACCTGGAAAGTCGGTCCTCGTTTACTTCCCCAACACAGCCCTCGTTGCGGGGATTATGAACAGTGCATCGACTCTCATGGGCGTCAAGATTCTAACGAGTACGTCGTCTTAAAATACATTGTGTTCTTCTTACACATAATAACAGAGAGATTAGCAGAACATTCGGTTCATTGCCTAAGATTTGATCTACTATAATAACAGTAGAAACCCCAAAGCATAGATACGCGCGAAGTCAAAACAAAATTGAATGGAATCCAGTAGAGTGCAATATGGTTCAGTATGGTATCGAATGACATTGTATGGAGTAGTATTGCATAACAAGGTATGACAGGGCAAGATGCATGGTACGGTATAGCAAAAAGCATGGTACGACTTTTTGCTACTGCTTAATATCATATGCATGTGGCTAATAACTATTCTGCAGCAAGGTCTTATCAAATTTCGACCCAACTGCTAAGCAAGAGGCTGGCTGCAAGGCCACAGTGATTGTTAATACTAATTGTTTATGAACTGAACTGGTGCCTTTTATGACCAGCTTAGAAGCCTGTGTGGTACTTCTGAAGATTGTCTTTCAAATAACTTTACAAAAAAGTACAGTTCACTTCATCTTTCTTTGCCGTAGATCTGGACTTTGCATCTGAAGCTGCGTTAGAAGACTATGTGGCGATGCATCGAAACGTATTTGGCGCAATCGTCTTCCTCGTTTCGAACAACGCGGAGAGACTTCCACTGGAGATCGCCTACAAAATCCGTCTGCGATCAGAAGATGGGAGAAACAGAATCGAGTGGAAAACAAACTCCTTGTTCTCTGACCTAACTGCGAACGTATCGAGTGGAGGGGGTGCACCATGGGCACACTATGGTGGACCAGATCCAGGTGTTTCATCTCTAGATCAACTAATTATTAATCTTTTTTGAAATTTGTTTATGATATATGAAGAAAAAACTCAAACTCATAGTTATAGGAATACAACTATCGAAACATGGGACGTTTACTAAGTAAACTATCAATAATGTAAATACTAAGAATAATTTTTATTATTATTATTGAATTAGCAGTAGTAACAGTAGCAGACGTGGTAATATTAATACTGGGGCATTGGTAATAGTAGTAGATGCAGCAGGTGTAGGCCTAATCATAGTAACAAAATGTCTACTTCCTTAGATGATGGTTATTGAAAGAGGTGGTTCATATATTGCAGCGTATTTCAAAGAGGGTTTTCTGGCGATTCAGAAGGCCGTTGACCTGAGTCTAATTGCCGAAGTGAACAAGAGTTTCGACCCAACGAAAACCGCAACGATTCAACTGAAGCGATATCCATTTCCTTCATACAGCGAAGATGCATTGATTCGTGTCATTAGAGAAGTCTTTCCCTGGTTAATTTTCCTTAGTTTCATGATTATTGCTCCAAAAATCTGTCAGGAAATTGTGCTCGAGAAGGAAAACAAATTCAAGGTACAATCACTTGCGTACATAGTCAAAAATAGCCACAGTTGTGTTAAACTTAGACCCACAGGTGCATGTATATATACCATAGCGTACATGTGAGGATGATGGGTGGTGACGTTTTTAAAAGCTCTAACAAATATAAGAAGTGGAGTCGTGTTCTACTTGAACAAACATGTCACAGCCATTACTTAGTGCGATAGGCCTTTTGTGGCTTTGCGATACTGAGTAGGCCTATGTTTAAGCAGTTGAATGGCCTGTATTGCTTGCACGTGTTTGTCACTTGACGATGATACAATTTATTAATACAAAGGACTTATTGCGCGTGTAAGCCAGTGAATCTATCTGAGGCGCGGATGTTCGCCGAAGCTCCTATATCACCCTTGAAATCGAAGTCACACTTCTTCCAGTTTTGCTGTGATCCATCCACTTCACCGCCTCTCAATCTCTCTCCTAAGCGAATCGCATCTCGGCAGATTCTCTGTCTTTGGTCTTCTGGAAACTGAACTATGTTACTCACTTAGTCCTGGACAACCCCTCTGACTCGACACAGCGCTCATGAATATGCTGATCGTCTGCGCTAACAGAAATTCCGAGTTTACGATTACAATCGCGCTAGGGGCCAAAAGGGAGTCGTGCAAAGGCCACAGTAGGAAAGTAAGTCGTAAAAGCACGTAATCCTATTATTGTCCTGATTCTAGGTTGTTGCAATAACCAAGTTGTCAGAAGAATACAACAATGCATAGGAGGGCGATTTGGAGTTAGCAATGCTTTAATATAAGTGTTATTTGATATTCATAGAATAATAGATAGGCCCTAATAACAGATTACATATTCAATATCTTAACACATATGATAGGAATTACTTACTGTAAATAGAATAAAGTTTCATACTATTAAAACGATATTCCGACATTGAAAGAGATTATGCGAATCAGCGTATTTGGATTAAAACGAAGTCTGGCGATAAAGAAGGTGCAACACAAAGATTCAAATACATTTAAGTGTGCGATTCCAATGGTTTGTAAACACCGCGTAGGAGTCCATGAAGCTGATGGGAATGCGTAACTGGCTGTATTGGTCTTCGTGGTTCGTCAAGTACCTGCTGTTCATGCTCGCCATTGTAATCATTATTACGATTCTCTTACACGTTCCGTTCTCACGCAACGGACCAGTGCTGGCTCACGGTTCAGCCGCCCTCACATTCGTCTTCCTCCTGCTCTACTCTCTGTCCCTCATGACCTTCTGCTTTGCTATTTCTACTCTTGTATCCAAAGGTAAGAATATAATTAAATACGCAGACAGATTCAATTACATCTACGGCAAATGGAGGCAAAGTAGAGCGATATAAGGTGAAATGTTCAATTAGGCGATAATCATAATGTGAGCAGACGAAATAAAAGGCAGGAGAATGCTAAGACAAACTCATGATTGGGAAAGGTCGTGTTTTAAAACGTTTCTAGTTCAGTTCAGCTCTTCTTTGAAACGACCAATTTTGCTCGGATTTTGGGATATTCAATATAGGTAACTATATGAAGATAACACCTTCTGCTAGGTGTCGTCGGTCGCCTTGAGTGTATGAACTCTGTTGAAAACGTTGACATTTACTGTGTACGTCTGAACTTTTTGAGGAAGGCATTATCAAATTACAGTTTGTATTGTATTGTTTGGTATTAGTGACTTTTACCAAAAAAAGTAAATTTCAAAATATGATTTAAAGTTTCTCTCTTCTTCGAGCCATTGATAAACAGAAAGCCCAATTTTTAAAAATTAGTCTCATGAGCGCCTATCCGTAAATAATCGTGCAGGGCCGTACACAAGTAATGTTGAATCTTGTTCACTTGTGATCATAACATCTTACAGTTTTCAATTTTTTTGTAATATTTTACTATTTTGTCTGGTATCTTAAATGAGCATCTCTCACTCGTATGGGCAATGTTAGGAGATAGTTGAAATTTTAAAGAACTTTTAATATATGCCCTTTTCTGTTGATACAGAGTTTTTCCAACAGAAGGGACTCTACATACGATATTCACAAAAAAGTGTGCATCCTATTAGGCCTAGTGTAATAGTTTTTATTTTTTATAAGTTCGCTTATCATGTGACCTCTAAACTTTGAAAAATGTTTTGAATTCTTCTATGCTATTCACACTCGTTCATTTTCTGCTTCCTCCTTCGCATACCCTTTATATTTATTTACAGCCAGTTATGGCGCGGTATTGGGTGGTATACTTTTCTTCCTGTCGTACGCGCCTTATTTGTTCCTGGAGACACTCTACAACAATATGAGTCTTATGCAGAAGTTAGGATCATCGGTCGACTTCAACTTGGCCATGGCTTTTGGATGCATCAAGATATCTCAGTACGAAGCACTCGGTACGTATGATTTGTCTGAAGTTATTATTGCAAAAGAGGACAGTTTGTAGATGTTTAGGTATCGAAGTGTTACGAATGTAAATCTTTTGACCGTTAACTCGAAAATCTCCTCCCGCCTGAAGCTCCTTCACCGAAGACGAAGAGACAATGGTATCTATATCTGAACGTTAACGAACTGTGGTCGGTAAGCGTGAAAATCTCGCACTTACGTGTACGAAGATGTCACAGTATTAACGTAGGGCTTATAACTGGCCTATAGGTGAATAGCTGTTCAATAGGATCTTGTTGCCAATAGAGTTGGAAATGTTTCTGCAAACTGTTGTCACAGATATGTGTGTGTGTGTGTGTGTGCCTATGTCATACGTATGTTATACGCGTCCCCGGAATGGTTGGGCACTTGGGCTTCGCGGGTCAGCAGGAGCGGGATAGACTGTTTGTTAAAGACCGTCTGATGCGTGTGCTTTATATCCATGCGGATCGCCCCACCTTCGATCAATTATGTAGCATGCATTACTGCGTGACCACGACCATGTGCTGAACCCTCACCTCTCACCGCTGAGGCTGCAGCACTATTTCATGAGGCCGAGACTGCATGACCGAGTAATATCTACTATTACCTAGGGCGGGCAATCTAATGAGGAAAACATTTTTGACAAGAATGCTTTTGATTGTATAAACGCCGTGTAAGTCAAAATGCGGCATTGGCAGTTGGTTGTAATAAAAAATACCTACTTATCTCATCTGATTAAAGCAACTTAACAGATTTTTTACGATATTTTTTACATTCAAATCGAGTAGGGTAAGGCCAAGACAGACATTCAATTGTTGAAAAAGTTTGTCTTTGACCAGGTGTTGGCGCACACTGGAGCAACGCTTGGACTTGGGTGAATGTAACAGATAATCATACGATGGCTGATGTTCTAACCATGCTATTCGTCGATTCAATCATTTACTCGCTGCTCACCTGGTATTTGGATGCTGTTATACCCGGCGATTTCGGAACTCCGCAGCCTTTCAATTTCCTCTGCACGGTCAGCTGTATATATGTGGTTTCTCAGTGACAGAACTAGGTCGATTTTTTTATCAGCCCAGGCATCAGAGAAAGGTAATTTGAGTGTGAAGGAGAGATAGACAGGGAGACAGAGAGACAACGCGAAAGAGAGAAGGAAGGAGAAAAAGAAGGGATAGGAACGAAAATGGGATGAAATGGAAGGAGAAAAGGAAATCAAAGCATACATGAGTTTTCTAAGAAAATTTGAAATCAGGACAATGTAATGTAACATATCTTACCTTCCTTTCGTGTGTCAAAGCGGCGTCCATTATACTTACATTCGTCTTATTTAATTCACAGATATATCATATATGTTCTATGCAAGTAGCTATTTTCGGTATATGACAACGATTCTAGGCACGTAATCTTAAATCCAGGTTTAGTTATTCAGATAAGTAATGTAAAGAACCAAGAAGATCGAAATTACTTAAACGTGCTATTTGTTTGTCTGCAGAAAAAGTACTGGACGAGAAGCAAAGAAGCTAAGATGAATCTATCGAACAGAGATTTTCTGTCGCTGGTGCCTAAAGATAAAAGACCGTACTTTGAAAGTCCATCGCGGAATGCTAAACCTGGAATTCAGATCAGAGGACTGACCAAGGTTTGACCGCCAATAAATCAATCGGTTTTTCTTAAAATCTCAATTATTTTGTCAAAGTTTGAATGTTACAATGTCATCAAGGACACCTAGCGGGCTGCAATACAAATTAGCGTGTGTACGACCAAAATGCTCTCGGTATAGTGGACACTTTTGAATGATAACAATGTCTATGAGCGCTTATATAGTGGTCAATTCTGGAGAAAAAAACTGATAAGAAGCTTTCCCCATTGATAGCCCAAATGATGTCACAATTCATTGAGAACTGAAATTTATCAGTAAGCAGAATATTACATGGGAAACTATAGAAGAGTCAAGTGGCGGTTTCCCGCGAACATTTGGAGCCAAAACCAACGGAACGCCATCCAAATTTGACACTTCTACAACACTGAGTAGATAAGCCCATATTCTTCCTTGGCTAACGGCTTACAGGCCCGGTTCGTCCATATGGGCAACTGGGCAACCGCCCAGGGCCGCCGATTTTTAGGGGCCGCCAATTTTCCATTTTTTCCATTTTTTTTATTATTATTCGTAAAAAGAGGTGAATGACTAAAAAAGGTCATCGACTTTTTCTGTGCTCAGCGCCGCCGGTTTGCCTAGGGCCGCCGATTTCGCCGATTTGCCGAAGGCCGCCAAATGTTTTGAGCCGGGCCTGACGGCTTACAAAGGTCCGCTGACCCAAGACTCGACTGCAAGTTAAGAAGCCCAACCCTTCTGATGCGTTCGCAAAGGGCAAGGTAATATGCGATGAAGATTTTGATTTAAATACTGCCCTGTAGACTAGGGCCTATATATTGATTTTATATGAGTTAATGTATACGGTGGATTAGAGCGAATTGATAGCCGGCCATTGGTTAAGAATTCTTTCCTGTAGAACTTCGGTAACGAGAAGAAGCCAGCAGTTAACAACCTTAACATCGACATGTATGAAGGCAACATAACCGCTCTTCTGGGGCATAACGGAGCAGGAAAAACAACGACCATGTTCATGTTAACCGGTGTGTATTATTATCCATCTATTAGTCTAAACGTCTTTTTCATTCTCATAAGTGTACTTTTGTTATTATTTTTCTTGTTCTTTTTGATCCTTTTATTCACCTTTAGTTTATTATCGCTCTTCTTGTTCATATTCATTTTCTTTTGTTGTTCAATTTTTCTTCTTATTCTGCTTCTTCTTCCTCTTCTGCTTTTGCTTCTTCTTCCGTTTGTCTTTGTCTGTTAATTCGTCCTGTTTTCTTCTTCTTTTCATTTTCTGTCTTTTTATGCTTCGCAGTTTTGCTATATCTGTAAAAATTCGTGATATAATCGTTACTATCACCATCACCTGATTCGTTTTCACTATCGTTTTAGTTGTCGACAATTTATAAAATATTTATAGCGATTTAGTTAAATATAGAATTCAAATATCCTACTTTTAATAATAAGTTTCCTAGTTACAGAAATCAGACTCAACATTTAGCCACTACTGACTGTGACTATTCGATTTGCAGGGTTTCTGCGACCGTCGAAAGGCACAGCCTTCATAAACGGATTCGATATAAAGCGAGAAATGGATGAGATCCGACAAAACCTCGGCCTCTGTCCAGAGCACGACATACTCTTTGATACCCTAACCGTCAAAGAACACCTTCTCTTCTTTGCCATTGTTAGTAATCATGTGCTAAAGTCGTCTGAACTTTATAAAATTCACCATTTAAGATATCTGCATGTAAACGGAAAAACGTAAAAGTTACATAATATTATTGTTGCTGCTATTGTTGTTGTTTTTTTACCCGAGGTATATATGATCCCTCAGGTGCAAGATACTAATTAATGATGTTGACTGTGATGTTGTTATTGTTATTATTATTAATTATTATTATTATTATTTTTTTTACCCGAGGTATCAGTGATCCCTCGGGATTTTGAAAAAATTATTTAGGAGCAGGGTAATTGTCTGGAGGGTCAGGCCTCGTCTTCAGGGTTTGACGGAAAGGTACCTTTAAAAGATACTAGGTTGTAGCGTTGAATGCTTATAGACAAACGCTGGAACAGAAAGGTTGCTTCACGTCTGTCACCACTTATGGATGTTATGCGACTGCCTAGTTCAGCGATGAAATCTGAAGCCGAAGGGTTGAAAGGGCCCAGGGTTTCGACGGCCACCGGTTGGAACAAATACGAGGCGGGAAGACCACGATATTTCTGAATTTTTCGGTTGGCCGCCTGCACTGATGCTGGACCGACCAAACAGGCTGAGTGGGCGATGTAAGAGGCCGCACAAGTATGGACAATCGTGGCATCCCACGCCAAGTACTTCCCTCCTGACCAGGGTATTAAGGTGGCTCCGTCAGGTCTTTTGCCGTTCGATCTAAAGAGGCCCGCTTTTATTGCTATTACTATTATTCTCTTTTATTGCTATCTCCTATAATGAAAAATCATATATGCACAAAATCACCAGTAGTATCTTTATTGCTGCCACCGCCATTTTAATCACATAAAAAAATGGCAGAAATGAAGTTATGCTAACTTCCATAGACAATTGTTGTGAGCAACAATGTTTAGTGAGTGAAGCAGAGATGCATCAGATCTGGTTGTTGATTTTTAGCTAAAGGGAAGTTCAATTAAGAGCGCTTCACTGGAGATGAACGAAATGATCAAGGTCTTGCACATGGAAGAGAAAATCGATGAACAAGCGAAAACGCTCTCCGGTGGACAGAGAAGAATGCTCAGCGTAGGAATTTCACTCATTTCTGGATCCCAGGTACATATTAACAAACACCTGCACAAAAATTACGCGTAATACTCTTCGCTACACTACAAGGTCTATTGTCAAATAACCAATCGTTGGCCCGAGTGTTGATCTGAACCCGCAGTTCTGATCACGTCTCATAAACTGGTAAAGCTACATTGGGTGCGTGTAAGGTTCGGAATCAGTTATAAGATATATCACACACGGAAGCTTGGTTCAGACTATGCTACACCAACCATAACTAATTGTTGGCAATGCTGGGGGCATTAATGCGTTCGCTGTGCTATGCCATTGAACGTTTTGAAGTAAGAGGTTTGCAACTCGGTCTGTTGGGCTCTGTTTATGGATACAATTCTACTGATTGAATTGATCATAAAAATGCTCGGGCTGGTCTCAAGCGGTGTGCTTATACCAACTGGTTACAGGGGCGCCCGCAGCGTGACGCACTGGACGCACGTGCGTCCAGTCACCAAATGAAAATCAAACAAGGAATAGGCATCGCATCGATATTTTTGTTAAACGGCAATAAGGCATGTTAAAGCATTAGATGTTATCTAAATTAAATTTTGTTTGTTACGCTTGTCACTAGTCACTACTCTATCTATTGGCAGCTATTTCAATTTGCCTACTTATATATCTATGATAGCAAAGCGGACAAGCGGCCATTATTATTTGTTTACGAGAGGGCTGTGCGTCCAATTCTTTTAAGATTGCAGGCGCCCCTGACTGGTTAGGGGCGCCTGCCCCTACATAAAGCTGGACAATCGGGGTTCATAGGCTGGGTTTTGTCTTGTTGATGCTATATTTAACAATGGTCATGCCACTTATGAACTGCTTCACTGGTTGTTGTAACTAGGGCGGCCCAATTAGCGGAACGGTTATTTCCTTTGGGTACTCCCGTTGTCACTGCTTGTAACAAGTACTTCTTAATTTATGCTTATGGCGAACAATAAAAGCATATGATGATGATGATGATGATGATGATGATGATGATGATGATGATGATGATGATGATGATAATGATGATGATGATGATGAGATTCAACTAATAAACCTAGTACAATAAGTACATGTGTACATGTTGTAATTCGTCTTGTTTACAGCGATATCAGTATTCCAGCTCTCTTCGATCAGCTCCACAAAACTCTTTCTCTGTCAATGACATCAGTTGTTCTGAAATCTCCCAACGTAAAGTCCGCGATATTGCACCAGCTATCAAGAGTCTAGCTGTTCATATTACTCACGCCATTACTAAGTATTAATTTACACCATTCACAGCAATATCTCGTTAGATACATTCGTCGAGCGGCTGAAAGTCTTCATGTACCACCTTACTTTTCCTGGCGCACCATGCCTCCAGTTCCTCGCTCAGCTGATGATGCATAGCGTGCTAACATTCCGTTTCTATTTTTTAACATCTAATACTTGCAATTCCTCTTCTCTTAGTCGTTTTGCCAGTGCAAATTGACAAAGAAACCTTAAAATAAAGTAGAATGTAACATTTCCTTCCTTTTCACCTTTTTATTTCCATGTATATTCGCATGCCAGGCTGACCGTTTGCATTCTGCCTAGTCTATATTGTCATTAAGCCATGAATATGTTACAGTTCGTGATTCTGGATGAGCCCACTTCTGGCATGGACCCAGAGGCACGCAGACAGATATGGGACATTCTACAGAGCCAGAGAAAGGGCCGGACGATGATTCTATCGACGCACTACATGGACGAAGCCGATCTACTGGGAGACCGCATAGCCATCATGTCCAGCGGAGAAATAGAATGCTACGGGACTCCCATGTTCCTCAAAAACAAATACGGTAAGAAATTCTCAGCTGCCTTTCGTGATCGTCATTGTTGTCGATCGCGTGGTCCAGTATCACTTCTCCACCACTACCAACGCCACCACCAATATGAACATCATAATCATCATTATCACCATATAGTTATTAATCTGCGCATACTACTCTAATATGTCATTTTTCAACAATTATTTGGTGAAGTTTCGTTAATTTTCTTTCTTTCAGACTTCTATTTTGATCTAGTAAAGATTGGTATGCGTTGTCAGATTCAGTTCTCTTTTCCACCGCTATGTCTGATTGTTTTGGCGGTGTTCGGACGTTTAGTATCGAGGTATGGTTCATATTGAGAGGTTTCAGTTTACCAACTGGGAAGGATCAGTCTCTATTTTTTTTATTCCGGATATTTCTATAGCGCCTCTTGAAGTCAACTACTACTCAGAGGCGCTCCCGACTACAGCATTTGATACTCTGCCGGAATTTTCACGCCGAAGTGCCACGAGCAATTGCGAGCGAAGGACTTGCCCAAGGTCCTTGCGCAGAGGTTAGAGTGGGATTCGAACCTCCAACCCTCAGGTCACAAGGCGTCGAACTTACCACTAAGCCACCACGATCCACAAAAGGCATTGAGACTAATTGGATTGATGCTGACAGTTCCACATTGGTAACGCTTTACAAACAGTTTCCAGCAGCAAAAAGTCTCCTCCTCATATCCAGTGGAAGATTAATGCTGGATGACCGGACGCAGCTTCTCCTACTAGCTGAAAGGAACTGCTTGGTGTTGATATTCTAGTGCTGTGAGTCTAGTCGCATGTCTTTCCTCTGCCAGCATGCCCACATGAAGCTCATATAGAACCCGTGTTCCCATATGAGACCCGTATGAAGCATGTGCGGGTCGCATCTAATGCCCATGGACATGCTGGCAGGGTCATTCTAAAGGTCAGGTCGTCAGGTTAAGTTCGGTTCAAGGTTGAGGTCCATAGGTCAGGCAGTCGGACGGATATAGCGCACGATGGTATCTGGAATTGGGTCGGTGAGAAAGGCGAAGGGAACTGTTCAACTGCTTACTACTAATAATGGTGAATGCTCTTTCTGAAGGCGTTGGATATCACCTGGTCATACTGAAGAAGTCCACTTGTGATGTGGATCATCTGCGTAAGGTTATTAAGTCTCAAATTTCCATGGCCCGCAAGGTGAGCGATGAGGCTGAGGAGGTTACGTTCCTTTTGCCGAGTCAGGAAGCCTCAAAATTCCAGAAACTCTTCAAGACGCTTGAGACAGATCGCAAAACCCTCGGCATCGACAACTTCGGAGTCTCAGTCACGACAATGGAAGAAGTCTTTCTAAGGTCAGTCTTTGCATCTTTGCATACTATACATTTCTATACGCAGGAGATCTTCTCAAGTGACGCCTTTATAGATTCTTGTTTTGACTTTCGTTAGAAACTGAAATATGTAATAAAAAAAAGCAGATAATAACATAGCAAGGCATGATAAATATTGCATAACATACGACAGGATAAGACAACCAATCTCAACTAGTGACATATAGCGGTCGAAATATTACTGAATGTCTTTACAAGACTCCCATTTTCTGTATATTATTGTGTTCTTCGCCCTCACTCTGCTGCTTCTCTCCGTCCTCTTCTTTCCACTGACCGCGTGGACCATCTGGTTCCCATGTCAGAACTTCAATGGCTCAATACAGGTCTTTTCCTTTCATTGTCCCTGCTCTATGGAATGAGCTTCCTCCGTCTGTTCGATCCTCTATTCTCTCTAGTAGCGTCTCTTCCTCCGTAGCCTTTCTTAAAACTTCCCTCTTCTCACGAAGTGTCTCTCACTGGGAGACTTCTGAATGGCACTCCCACAATAAATGTACAAATACAAATTATTCCAAAACACATCGAAATGACGCAGTGCTCGCGCTTTCAGTGGTCGGATTGTTCCTATTCTACTGCTAGGGAAGTGAATTATGTTGGTTATTTGAACACAGGGTAAAAAGTTCGTCTACGCTGGAAGGAGAAACTGTGAACATTGAGACCGATGAAGAAAAACTTCGAAAAGCTTTGCGTTAAGTTCTTTCTTTTACGTTTCTTTATCGACGATCAGCAAGACCCAACAATACTGCAGTCTGGCGCCCAACGCAATAGCAATCTGTTAGGTAGCCTGCCAGTAGAGAACGTTTCCCATTTGTAGATTGCTTTCACCTCCCGGGTTCCCACACTCATACAGCCATACGCAGATATACAACAAAATACATATTTACCTGCCTATGTATAACCTACTTAAGTACCGTAACTTATCTTTTCACTTATCTTTTTCCAATAATCGAGTTTTTCACAAACTGCTGATCTATCATGAGCTGCTTCTCTTGTGGCGAACTGACCGACTGCATGTTTTCTCTTGGACAGTTTTCTGTATAGAGTAGAACGTATCAGAGTAGAACGTATCTGGGGAGCAGGCGCAGCTTCGGGGAGCCCTTCCATACACTGAATAAGGACGATTATTATAAGACCTATCCACTGATAAGTATACCCAAATATGTATTCATACATAATTATATTCATTCTTTCTTAGGACCTCCCACAGTTGTCTTCATTGCACACCCCGCGGGGGTCCTTTCCAACCCACTCAGTTGTGCCAGTGTACCCATATTGTGCATATATTTTAGCATTTTCTTTTGCTAAGAAAGTAATGCTGCGGTTATTGTTAGATTTGCATACTAATAAATTTGGTGATGTCATCAGTTTAAGAGTTTTGGCTTTCTTTTGCCGATTTTAATTTTCTCAGTTTGCGAAATACGGATAAGATATTCAACTCCAAATAGATCAAAGTCTAACCGCGTCTTTTCCGACAATTTTCACACTGCATGCATGCATAGTTGCATACATACATACATAAAAACCTGCAAACATGCGTACATACATACTGGAAATCATAAAGGACATTCCTACAAAGAATGACGCCAAAATACAACGCCTAGCAAGGCATCTGATGTAGTTTGGCACGAAAGCATAAAGATTAGAGGGTAAGCTTAATGATTATATAATTGTGTCATTGAGGGCAGCAATTTTAATCTCATCGCTTCCACACTTTCGAAAGACGTAGTAGGGCCTACTTGACGACGTGATAATGATAATTCTATAAAATCGCAAGGCAATCAGTTTACGGGTTTAGGATTTACAGAATGCTACAACGACATTTCCAATACTGCGACACTTAACACAAGCTGCGCTGATGCTCAGGGTGTGACAAATTACACATCCACCAACATTACACCACGTAATACGGCAAGAATTATGTCGAAATACATATAAACATGCTCAAATTATACTAGCAAGTTTTATATTGAATTTCAGCTTCTGATGTGCTATATCGGAATGTGACCGGTGGGAAACATTACAATCTCCAACTGCGTGCTATGTTTTACAAGCGAGCAATGCATTCCATACGAAACTATGTCCTTACTTTAGGCCAAATTCTGATTCCAGTCCTGTTCACCATACTCGCCTGCCTCACTCTTCTGGATTCGCCAAGAGACGAAGGTTTACCGTCTCTAATCCTTGACCTAAACCAATTCCCAAATCCAATCACTCCATACGACATTCAACCTTCAACCGGGAAAACAAAGATTCTGTCATCTTGCTATGCAACTAGTGTTTCAATGCAGAGTACACCTGTCTTCGTCAACTCCGAGCGAGACTACTCAACAATGGACGCTTACCTGATAAGGATCGAGAAAGATCAAAAAGAGGAGTACTACTGGGACTACCAGATCGGTGCTACAATAGAGGAAGATCCAGTAGGAAAGTTGAACATTATCGGATATTTCAACAACGAAGCCTACCACACGATCGCCATCTCCTTATCCTACTTGGGAAACACACTGATGCAATGTTTCGGCAACAAGCTATACCATATCGAAACCATCAACCATCCACTTCCCAGGAACTCTTCGGAACTGATTGCAGAAACCGTCCTTCAGGAGGACGATCGCAGATTCGGTTTCTCCTCTTGCATGTCATTCGGAATGGCCTTTCTGTTCGCCACTTTCTTGATGTTCTTGATAAAAGAACGAAAGTCGGGAGCCAAACACAGCCAACTTGTTAGCGGAGTCAGACTGTATATTTTCTGGTTTACAACATTTGTGTGGGATTACGTCAACTACCTCGTTCCGTGCATCTTGATCGTATTCATCATCTTGGCGTGTGGTATCGATGGCTACTGGCAAAATTCTTGGTGGGTATACTGTGTTTAGATGTGACCCTCCAAACCTCTTTCATTTTGGTCACAATGCGAGCATATAAGAGAAGAGAAAACTATAAAGCAGGAGATTAGGAGAAGGAAGAGGAAGAGAACCAGGGAAAACAACAAGAAGAAGAACTAGGAAAATAAGACGAATGAGAAGTTGTTCTAGGTGAAAAAGAGAAGGAATATAATGAGAAGAGTAAGAATGAGAATAACGTAGAGCGGAAGAACAATAGAGAGGAACAGAAGAGAAATAAAGAGAATAAGAAAAATAAGGGATGAAGATAAAGAAAAATGAGGATCATAAAAGAACTACTAGTTGAAGCATATAGAGAATAATTTTAAAGAGGATAAATAATAATAATAATAATAATAATAATAATAATAATAATAATAATATTCTTTATTATTTCAAACCGACAAACGCAGTAAGATTACATTGAAACATGAAAGTACAATCATTAATTAACACACGGTTTGGCAGTCATACAAGGCGCCGCCCTAGAGGGGGGTTACGGGAGTCGATCCGCGTACCTTATGCTCTCCTGGCCATGAGTGTTACCACTACTCTATCCCCCTCCCCATCGTGAATGTGATCGTAATTAGGTGGATGAAGACAATATGAGGGATGGGGAAAATGGAGGAATTTTTTTTAAATGAGGAAAGGAAGTAGGAGGCAACGGCGGAGGAAGAGCTCATGAAGACGACGACGAAGATGAAGACGGGGATGACGAAAGAGAGAAGAGGATGGCGACTAGAGCGACAGCACAAAGACGACGAACAGGGAAGTTGACTGTAAATTAGGATTGGCTCTACTTCTTTATCCTCTGCTTGTGATACTCTCACTCGCCGTCTTATACTTTCACCAACAAAATGAATCTTTTTATATCTTGATTAGTTTTTAGCACAGACGTCTTCAATCATCTTTCTATTCCGGTGAGAATATGAACATGCAACTTCTTACCTGATGAATCAGCCAGTGATAGGGTTTCGTTAAATGTGTTAAAACTAATGATTAGTTGATTGACTGATGATGGTTGTATTATTTTCAGGATAATCTTGATATGCCTAATGCTATACGGTTTTTCCATGTTACCCTTTACCTACATCATGTCGTTCCTTTTCGAAGAAGCGTCAATGGGATTCGTTTGGCTTTTCGTCATCCTTATTATACTAGGTAAGAAGTCACAGTAAATCTGTAGCGTGGCGTTCTCTGGCGGTCGAGCGCTGCCGTGGGTCTACGTAGAAAGAGGGATCCCGCATGTTCAACCTGCGCCGAAGCTGTCCTACCATAATACACGGGCGCTTTGGCCTGTAGGCGCTCACTACGCCTTACCACAGGTGGTTGAATATGTACAGTCATTTCCTCCAACTGTCCGGCGTTCATTTCCGGAAGTTGATCTTCTACGATTTAAAGATGGTTGTCCGTGGTTCTGGGATGTAGAACGGGTGCCGTTCTGAACGACGCCCCGGGGTTCGTTTTTGACCCACGAACAGACTCAATTAGGGTTTCCTCCAAGATATCTGACATGGCAAATGCGTCAGGGTGGGAGACCTCTCCTTCGTTTCATTGCTCCGGGGTTTGAACTCACGTAGCTCTGTCTGATTCATTTCCTCTTTTCCTCACCTCTTCAGCTAACATAGTCATGATCTCTTGGTGCCTATGGAGCATGCCTTGCTTGAAACTAGGGTTAGTAAACATTAAATGGAGAAACTCTTCTTCATTTAAACTCGTTATTATTATTTCAAACCAATCAGCTAAAATGAGACAACAACCTAGACGTTGAAGTACTGTAAATCATAAAACCTGGAAAAGAATAATAATAATTCAAACTGACAAGTACGCAGTACGTTAGGGCCTACATTGAAACATGACAGTACAATCAAGATCTCGATTCAACGCACGGTTTGGCAGCCATGCAAGGCGCCGCCCTAGGTGGTTACGGGTATCGAATCGCGATATACTGCTCTACTGGCCATGAGTGTTACCATCACTCTATCCCCTCCTCCTTCTCAATACACAACTTATATAGCGCCGACCAACAGTACTGCGTTGCTAGGCTTGCATTAAAACCTCTACCGACAGGGAACAGTCTTAATTCAAGTAGAATACTTTCCAATCCCTAAAAGAGATTCTGCACGCTAACCTCTATAAAGCACTTGGTAAGTGGCAACTGAAGCGGTTTACTAAAATTTAGTATCTCAAATTAAAAAGAAAATAAGAAGTTTAAAACCCCCTTCATCACGGTTGTAATGCAAGGACGACGGTAACTACACACACGGAAGACCATTCGGTAATCCTGGGTTTTAGCGTCCGAAATTATTTACATCGCATGAGCGATGAAAACATTTCTTAGTAAAATTCAAACTAGAAGTTGGAATATTGATTAAAATATTACTGAAACTAGAAGCTGGATTATCGATGAAAACATTACATAATATAACACAACTAGAAGTTGGAATAGCGATAAAAATATATCGTTTTAGCATCGATATCATGGCCCTGGATGAGCGATGAAAATATTTAATAGTAAAACTTAAAGAAGAAGTTGGAAGATTGATGAAAATATAACTGAAACTAGAAGTTGGACCAACGATGATTATTTTTTGTATTAATATTTATTGTATTATAACGTTTCAATGAAAATAATTTCGGACGCTAAAACCCAGGATTAGGCCTACCGACCATTCGACGTCTTCGTTCGATTCGAAGTCTTGTTCTTAAACTACTAACGCTACTAGTCTTTTGAAAGTTGATCTTCAGATTCGGACGTAAGGTTTTATCCAAATGTAACATTATTACCAGAATATGACAAATTCTACAAAACACCATAATGGCTGATCCGAAAACTTCTAGAATCTTCTCCGAACTGTAGGTCGCATGACCTCCAGAGCTAAAAATAGCCACCAACCATAGATCTGATGTCTAAATTTAGACTCAAAGTGGCGTGTAGCCATCTGTCGGAGAGTGAGTAAAACACGGACAGTACTGTGAAGTATTAACTACGTTATTCAGATAATTAGGAATATCTGCTTAATACGAGTTTTAACAAGGGAAACACGTACTA
The DNA here is from genome assembly GCA_963556255.1 of Allolobophora icterica. Classification (NCBI taxonomy): domain Eukaryota; kingdom Metazoa; phylum Annelida; class Clitellata; order Crassiclitellata; family Lumbricidae; genus Allolobophora; species Allolobophora icterica. The sequence continues at coordinate 26,421,178 of OY744604.1, forward strand.
TGGAAACCTGTGGTTCGCTACAAATCCACGATGGTTTGCCAAGCGTTCTAAGATGAATGGCAACGGTATCGTTGATTTTAAATGTCGCTTATTTCGCTTCGAGATCGCTTGCTCTGGCTTGAAATATTCCTTAGTGCAATAGACGCATTTCGAAAAACAATTTCTTAGAGAAATCGCAGTAATTCGAAAGCAAATATCTCGCTAAGAATTACAACAGGTTGAGTCCATAAAAAATTTAAGCATTACATCACATTCTACTAAATAGGTCGCATTATGGATATTTCAAGGAGGAATATGCACCTGAAAGAGGGCACAAATTATTAGCTCTTGAATATTATACTATAACAATAAACAACATCTTTGTAAAGGCTAGAATTTGCTTCTGGTCGTTTTGAAGGAACATTTGAGACCCTCATTATCTTCGTACTGCAAGGGCTAACGTCAGGAAGTACCTGGCAAACCGTGGAATGGTTATTCTGCACTTTCTTTCCCACTTTCTGCTTCAACGCGATTCTTCGGAACATCTACAAGAACTACAACAAACATAGATTCTGCAGCCAAGTGGCCCACAAAGAGAAACTTGCCAGTTTCTGCGCATCTTTGAAACAGTCTGGTCAAAGCAATCCTTGTTGTCCAGGTATTAAATATTTATGTAGACTATATAGAAACCGCTATATGTCGCCTGTATGCGAAGCACACAATGTCATGGTGTTTATATGCAGCGGGATATGGAAATGAGTATAGATAAAAGTAGGATATGAAGGGCAATATATCTTTATTAGTAAGTCTTTTGCTTGAAGGTCCGTATGTGTGTACGTATGCATAATACTTTTTTGTTTCCAGATATAGGCCTATACGTAAATACGCCTAAAGACTTTCTGAATACAAACTATGAAGGATTACTATCCACATTTACCGAATGAAATAACTAAATACCCAACTAAGGAATGATTTATATAAGTGTATGTATCTGTATTTATATGAATATTTCCTAGCGCTTCAAAAGGCTTTCGAATGCAACATATTCTTGGATACTGCTTCCATATTTGAGAGACAATTTTTATTCTGTTACAACTTGCTATAGATTTGGCGGTTTTACTTTTACGTTTCCATACACAAATAAGTGTTGCAATTTCACATAGAAACTGTTGCTGCATTTTAGGCAACTGTGGTGGACCCTGCATAGAAATGGTTGACAATTACCTGTCGTGGACCTTCCCTGGGGTTGGGCGCCCATTGGTCTTCATGGTCCTTCAAGGCGTCGTTTTCTTCCTCATTCTCTACATCATCGAATCCGACATCGTCAGACGTAAATTCAAGGCGAACCCAGTGAGTGAAGCCATGTTGGCCGAGATGAATGTTGATGAAGATGGAAAGGCCAGTGAAGACTTGGATGTGGCTCAAGAGAGACAGCGCATTCATTCGAATCCTATACAGGAACTCGCCAAGACGGACCCAGCTGTCATCCACGATCTGACGAAGCTATATGGAAACTTTGTGGCCGTTAGCCAGTTGAGTATCGGAGTCTCTCAGAAGGAATGCTTCGGTCTCCTGGGAGTCAACGGAGCTGGAAAGACGACCGTCTTCAAGATGCTGACCGGAGAAATCCGGCCATCCTCTGGAAGCGCCTATATTGCGGGGATAAACGTCCAAGGTGACCTTGCACAGGTGCATCAGAAGATCGGTTACTGTGCTCAGTCTAACACTATCATCGACCAGCTGACTGTTCACGAGACGCTGTGGATGTACGCATGCGCACACGGAATTCCGCCTCATGCCATGACACAGGCCATCAATCGAATGCTCGAACATGTGACGCTCAAGCCATACGCTAACACACGAGCTGAAAATCTCAGGTGATTTCGATTATGAAAATTGCTTGCACACAAAATGTAATTTTTTTTACAACAGCATTGTATTCAAATTTGAGAGTGTAATAAGAAATGAACCAATCGATGAAGAAATATGTACATTCTCTTACTGTGTATTTATTCATGCTACGTTTGTAGGAATTCAAAGCACATATTTCGGTACGCTCCCAGTCTTTGAACTTTACTTTCGCCTTACTTTGTATCATCTTAACCTTAGTCATCTTGTCACAACGTTTAAGTCCTCTATGAGTTCAAGGGTCAACCTCTTTCTCTTCTGACCCCCTCAGCTACGTAACTCAAAGTAGGTTTGGTGGTAATGAAACTGAAGTATTCCATGCATAGTCAGCTGTTTCGTGTGAAACATATTAATTAACAACATTAGAGTTTGGTCTGCTTCGTGTTCTTTGGTAATTCGTAAAATATTCGACCACCACGGCTCTTTTTGCAACTAAAACTTACCTTACCTTTTCATACCTTGATTTTGTGTTGGTGCTCTTTTTAAACCTAACGTTGACTTTTGATAACTTAGCTCACGTTATCAAAATTTACCGTAACGTAACATGCCTATTAGACTTCACCGTTCACGTGTTGTGTTACGTTGTTGGTAGTGGTGGAAACAAGCGTAAGTTATGCGTGGCCGTTTCGTTGATGGGAAATCCGACGGTCGTCTTCCTCGATGAACCGACAACGGGCGTCGATCCAGAAGCCAGAAGACATGTCTGGAATACTCTGGCCGCCGCTCGAAATGCCGGCACCACTATCATACTCACGACGCACAGGTAAATTCACTTTTTCGACACATGCTTATTAAACTCAATACCATAAAATATTTGATTAATCAAAAAATAATCAAGGTCATATAATTAATTTTCTAATTCATTAATTAAATAAATCACCGGTCGACCTAAAGCAATCATTCTTTCTGTGGGTTTCAGTGAGTTCATTTAGTAAATGTTTATATTGGTCCTTCGAGATATCTGTTCAGCAACGCTTCCCGCATAGGCTCTATGTCCACACACCCGTGTATACATGATTGCATGCATTCATACGTAGGCCTACGTATGTAATTGTAATTGTAATTAGTAACTTTTATTGCGCCGGTGTCTAATGCACAAGGCGTCAAGCGATGGCACACCAAAACCAAGCCGTCAATATCCAGAAGATCAGTCCGTAAGACAGACAGGCAGCCTACGGTGGATAAGCAAGTTTTAAGTTGAGAACGAAATGACACAAGCGATTGAGCATAGCGCACAGACACAAGGAGAGAGTTCCATAAATTGTGTCCAGCAACCGACAATCTTCGTTTACCAAGCACAGTTCTGGATGTAAGTCTGACCAGACAAAGATAATCAGATGACCTTGTTGAATAGGCCTAATCAAATGTCTGGGGCGTAAGAACTGATTTTAAGTATTGTGGCTGGCCAGAATTCAAAGTTTTATAAACGATGAACTACAATTTGAAACTAATTCTTTGCTGAACAGGAAGCCATTGCAAGGGTTTAAGAACCGGTACTGGGGTTATTTGTTCATACTTTGATGTATTAGTTTTGGCTCTAGCCAAAGAGTGCTGCACACTCTGCAGCTTCGTAAGTATCTGGCTAGTTGTAAAGCGCCCTTAGAGAACTTAATACGGGTGTCAGCATAACAACCACAGCGCACATAAATGCATACAATACATACATACTTATTAACGTACATACTTTCTTACATACTTACATGCAGTATTACATAGATGTAGTTCGACAGAGACATGTCGTTGCAGTGACATAATGTCTCTTGTTTACCAAGCATGGAAGAAAGCGCAGCCATTTGTACTCGGATGGGAATCCTCGTCAACGGTCGCTTCCTTTGCCTCGGGAGCCTCCAGCACCTCAAGGATAAGTTCAGCGATGGATACACGCTCATCATCAAACTCCAGCGCTCAACCGACACTGAAAACCCCGAAGAACTACAGGAACGGATTGAGAAACTAAAGACTTTCGTCAGGCTAAAGTTTCCAGAGAGCGTCCTTAAAGACCAACATGAGAATCTTCTTAACTACCAGGTCAAGACGCGGACTTACAAGTGGTCTAAAATTTTCAAGAGCATGGAAACGGCGAAGGTGAAGTACCAGATCGAGGACTATTCAGTGGGACAGACGACTCTCGAGCAGATCTTCATTGGATTTGCACGAAAGCAGCGAAAGCCGCGAGACATTTCCAAGATGAAAAGGCGTTGACTTTGCTAAAAAGAAGAAGAAAAGGAAGAAGAAGAAGAAGATGATGATGATGATGATGATGATGATGATTATGACGACGACGACGATGATGATGATGAAAGAGAGAGAAGAAGAAAGCACTTCGTCAAATTCTATCATTCCCAACTCCGTCATCTGTTGATCTAATTTTGTATTGTGAAGTAACATAGACAACAGAAAATGAATGGACGGACGATAAGTAATAATTAAATTCTTTAAAATGTTTCAATGAAATTGCTTTGTGAATGTCTCATTCGTGTTGAAGTACGTCCTTAATTTAAGTCTCTGACAGTTACAAGTACGGAATTTCATGTCACTCTGGTCATTTTACTCGAAGACAGAGAAACTCCATCCTTCACATCTGATAATTATTATTATAAAGGCTACTGCGTTGTAATTTGAAGTATGGTTGAGTTCGGATAAAATGCGAAGGCCTTTCTGCGAAAATAGGCGAATTCGGTAAAGCACTTTAAACAATATTCAGGATCTTTCACATTCATAACACAAGCGCCACCGTGAAAGGAATATGAGCTTTAACAAGCTAATTGCTAACATGAGAATACTCGCACACAAAGAGCATCAACCTAGTAGTGGCCACTCAAATTCCACTATGGCTGCGGCATATTAACACTAACATAACGCTATCAGACTCGGAAAATACATGTACCTTAATTTAATGCGAGTGTCGCGTCTGGAAGGTTTGAAGTGAGGTCAATGAATAGGTAGAATTCTCAAGATTGACGCACACTTTGGCTGCAGGCCTATAATTCCACAGTGTATCTCTTGGCTTTCGGTGCAGGTCTTATGACTGTACCGGTATAGCCGTTTAATCACCCGGTCATGAATCTCTCACTGTTGTGGCGAATTGAACGAAGCTGAATTCAGCCGCTTGGATACTGCGGCATTAAGCTAATCAATACTAGTTGTCGCAGAGTAGCTTAGCCTATGTGTTCTAGCGTGCAACTTCAGCTTTCTCTGAATATGTCATTTTTTCAACTGTTTATATATAGGCCTACCTTAACCAAGACTTCAACTCACAAATGATTTCTTTTGCATTCCCTAGGCCCTGGAACCATCTTCCGGCAGAAGTATTCTCTGCAAAGTCTATTCTGGCCTTCACATCCAAACAAAAAACTCGACTTTTCCTGGACTCATTTCCTCCGTAGGCCGTTTTCGCAGACTGTTTATCAATTAGCTTAGCTTTCGACCGAACAGTAGAAGTTCTTAGATGACATCAGATTTTGTGAAGCCGTGTTTGAAATATCTCTATTCTTGAGATTATGCGACTGGTCAAATGAAATGATACATTAAAAAGCTTAGTAACTTAGAATACTTATCCGTCCTATACACTAAATTGCCGGAGTTTTCAGTCTGCTCATGAGCAGGATGTACTGGTTATTTCGTTTGCACGCATCTCACCAATGCAGCGTCGCGCTTTATCGATCGTTGAGTCATGTTACGTGGAACAGACTTTCGTTAGATCTGCGCGTTCTTTTATCTACAGATTCAGCATGCACTTTCTACAAACGCTTGACTGCCGTTCATTTTTCGCAGGAGTTAGGCTGCGAGGAATCTCAATCAATCAATCAATCAATCAATCAATCAATCAATCAATCAATCAATCAAAAAGCTTTATTGCAACCGAAGACAAGGTTACGTACATGATAATTGGTTACATAATTATAGTTGTCAACAGATCGCAAAAGGAGCGCCCAAAGGGACCGTGGTCCCGCTAAGAGGGTCTCCTATACAGTTGGAGTAACAACTTATAATATAACTGAATCTGAGTAATTATATGGAAGAGGTGCTATATAAATGCTATGAAGGTATGAATGAATAAATAAATGAATGACAGGGCGCTGTGAAAACATACGAAAGAATACCATTTCACCCTTATTGCATCCGCTATCTGATTAAATCTTTACATCTCCCGATTGCATGTTATGAACTTAAATTCTTAATAAAACGATGACGTCACAAACAATACAAGAACACTGACATAAATTACGCAGTTTCAAATGCGTTGCAGCTTACTTGTTAAAAAATTGTACGTGGACATAAGAACATTGATGAACTACATAGTCATAGAGTGTGACAGTTAAGATTTGATTGACATGGGGCCTGGCCGACTGTCATAAATGGGTGCCTAGAGAGAAGTAGAGGCGAAGGACTTATAGTGCGACCAAAAGAAGAGCGAGATTGAGGGAGAGAGTGTTGAATGACAAGTTCGGGCGAAGGAGAGAAGGTATATAGAAGAGTGAAGACTAGAGAAGGACTGGGCATTCGCTCTTAGGAACGAGGATTTCGCTCACCAGAACGGAGGCAGGAAGGAACCTCACTGGGAGGGATGGAGTGTGATAAGATTCGCTCACTAACTGCAGGAAGGAGCGGACTGGACGAGATTCACTCACTCATTGGAGGATGAATCGAGCGTGACAATTACGAACGCAGGACCGCAGCTGTTATGCTACGGAAACGAAAACCGTTCGACTTGTAAATAGGCTGTGTATAAAATGTTTCATAATGATCATAAAACGCGAAGACCTCTTGTCACTGACTTAGGTCCCAGGGCTTATTCTAAGGAATTTTCTCAACTGCACATGAGGCCGATGAGGGGCGAATTAAGGGGTCTGAAGGCTGTGCCCCAGTGGGGTCCAGGGGGAAAGTCCTTAGTCAAAGGGTTCGCTCCCTGAAGCTAATAAGATACGACATTTCAAGCAGTGAATTCGCCTCATTTTTGGCAATTTTTAGTGCATAGGCCTATTATTTCAATTTCATGGCTTCCGAGTGGACATAATTAATTAAGGCTGTTCAAAGACGATTCATAAAACGGCATTATGCCAGGCTGGCCTAAACTCTAAGGAATAAGTAAAACAAAGTTCATCTGTTCTCCACTGGAAAGAGATATGGACGAATGAAAGTTGAATGTAACTGTGGCAGACGTGAGACGGGTGGCCTTTAGACGATCGCCTATGTTCGGAAGCAAGTATAGGCTAGAGTTGTTGCAAAGACAGAATGGGATATTCAAATGTGAGAAAAATCCGGGTAAGCTTTCCCATTCAAAGGCTTAGGCTGCAGTTTCTTACTGAAGGTATTCTTGCGCTTATGTCTGATCAAAAACAGACTGAGCCTCAGCGCACAAAAACATTCTGAGTGAAATTCAGCCCTGTATAGCGCTATGATCAGATTACGATTCTGCACCCTAGTAAAAGAAGGCAATCGCTTTGTTATACATGAGTGTTTGTGTGGCTGCAAAAACCAGCGCATAGCCTACTGTAGAACAAAAGACACAACAAAGCTTTAAGGGGATATTTGTAGTTTCCGGAAGCGAATAGGCAGAATGCGACGAACCTTTTAGTCAAGATAACACTGCCACTGTTGCCGAACCAAAAGCATTTTGATCTCTGAAGTTAATTATTCCCGCCTCGGTGTGGAATAGCTTGGGAAGTTGGGAAACGCTCTACGCATTTGCCATTTTTCTTTTATATGCCTTGCCAAGTTGCAGCCACAAAAGCAAGGAAGCCCTATGGTCCGACTTATTCGTAACTGTTCGTTTTTAATATTTTTGTATGTTACACCGGCCAACTGCAATTACTGCTTGTGTTTAATCTCGTTTGACTAATCGTTATTTGGCTTATTTCGGACTCGGCGAACCAGCAGCTTGGTTTAAGTATTCAATTATTAGCTACTTTCGTTAGTTTATACAATCAGGTCTACAAAAAGTAACTGCACAACATCTTAATTTTAACTGCACAAATTTCTTTCCCAACTACACACTTTGTGTCCAGCTGCATGTTAGAATAAGCCCTGTTAGGTCCTAACTGTCTTCGCAAGATCGCTCACGAACACCACGCATCTACGCGGTACTAAGAGACCCCGAAGAGTTTTAGCCTATCGCTTGGACCACAACGCTTGCCACCAAGAACTGAAACAAGATCAGTGCAGTCTGTCAAGAGAGGTCGTTTCACATCTACTTAGCCTCACGCTATCCAACTCCTACGCTCCAGAGCAGTTGAAGACAGCGACAATACAACCTGTCGCAAAAGTTCCCTCCCAGTCGGTTCCTGCTGACTAAACTGGCCAATATCCATCCTTACGGTTGTGTCAATAGTGGTTGAGAGCGAGGTAGTACAGTCTTTCCTCTACCAGGTATTTGTCACTACGCCGTTGACAGCTGTGCTACAGGACCAGTATGCGTTCCGCCCAACCGCTTCCACCACGGCAGGGCCAATCACCATTCTGCATCCTGTCACCGCCCTATTGGAACATAACGCGAACATGGCCATCGTCTCCATCGACTTCCCCAGGGCATTCGACACGGTCAAGCACTTCACCCCTGCACAAAAGCTAGCCCAACTCGACTTTCCGGATGCCATACACAAGTGGCTCATCCATTTCCTAGCAGACCGGAAACACAACACCAGGTTCGCCGGATGTACGTGAACTGCCGTGTGAATAAACGCCAGCGTTGTGCATGGCTCTGGGGTTGGGGCCTTTCACCTTCGACATTAATGCCTCTGATCTGCAGCCAATACACTCCAGCAACAAGCTCGTTAAGGACGCTGACGAAACTTATCTTCCATTGGGTGCGGCGATGCGGGCTGCCATCGTGCCGGAGTTAGAGCACATCGCCGCGTGGGCTGAGAAGAATAATCTGCGACCCAACAACAAGAAGACGCGTGAAATGTTGGTTGCCCGAAGGGAGATCTCAGGGCCTCCAGAATCCATACAGAAAGTGTTAAGGGTGACAACTATGAAAATCCTGGGGGTTACCCTCCAGAGCAACCTGCGCGCCACGCAGCATGTCCTGCGACGATGTCCTGCAAGCGTGTTCCGGCTCCACGTACGCGCTGCGCGTTCTGAGGACTCACGGTTTGCCTAACTCAGCCATGCATATGGTCAACGAGGCCACTATCATAGTGGCCCGACTCATGCATGCCGCACAGGCCTGGTGGGGATACGCCACCGCCGAGAACAAGCAGAGCGTCTGATGCGTCGGGTGATGCTCCCTGTGTGGAGGAGAGGCATTAAGGACTGACGAATCCCTCCTTTGCACGGTTCGGTCAAACGAGTCCTATGTGCTACGCGGCCTGCTCTTATCCCCCCCCTTGGCTCGACGGCCCTGTCGCCTTCGGCACCGGCCGCACGATTTCACGCTGCCAACAAAGGACGTCCGCAATTTAATTCCTCGTGTATTAAACCCACGCAGCTTACTTTTTGGTCTTTTGTCTTTAAATTAAGTCTGAACAACTAATTATTTTCTGCTAACGATTGTACCCACCAGCTGCGATTTGTCACCTGATCTTTTTCCAGTAAACGACCTGAATAATTATAAACAAGATACGCAATTAAACCTACATTTAAGTCTAACAGTATCATCGTCGATTGCCCAAATTTTCAACCGCTCAAATTAATTGCAAGAACAAACGCTGGTGCATTTCTATTCAATAGTTCCACGGAGCAAATACATGCATGTGACGCGTAATATTTAAGCCTTCTAGCTAAAACTGACGTCAGATTTCTGTGCATAATTTTCCTGAGAACCTGATTTAAACAGATCAGAAGGAAAATTGACGTCACAATAGACACAAAAATCGAGTACGAAAACACATTGTAAAATGCACCGCAGTTAACTTCAAAAGATTTAAGTTTTGCTGCTAATATATATCGGAGTTTAAAACACGGCTTAATCATCGTTTCCTTTCGCCTTTACTTCGTCAAGTTTTGTGAAATCAATACCTAAACCTGTCGTGATATAATAAGAATATGTTTGCGTGAATTTACTCTTGGAAAACCAATTTAAATGAGATCAGTTGTCTGGAATGTGTGAGAAAGTGGTTTCACCGCGATGTCCGAGAAAAGAGAAACTGCAACGGAAACTGACGAACACGCGTAGGCTTCTATCACGTTGCAATTCACTCGTTTTTAACCCTTAAGATTTTAAGAATCACAGCGCAGAGGTAGAGAGACAGACAGATAGACAGACAGAGAGACAGACAGAGAGAGAGAGGGAGGGCGTGAGAGAGAGCGCGCGCAGAAAATGGGCATAGAGAGATGGATACCTTGAGTTTCAATAGCTGGACTTGATGGATAGGCGGATAGAGAGATAGACAGACACATACAGATAGGTAAAGAGACTAACATACAGATAGTCTGGCAGATATATAAATGGAATATTTAATTTATTAGATAGATAGATAGATAGATAGATAGATAGATAGATAGATAGATAGATAGATAGATAGATAGATAGATAGATAGATAGATAGATAGATAGATAGATAGATAGATAGATAGATAGATAGATAGATAGATAGATAGATAGATAGATAGATAGATAGATAGATAGATAGATAGATAGATAGATAGACTGGTAAACTGGTACATTGATACACATATCACTATTGTAATCATAAAGATACACACATCTCGTTTAGACGTCATCTAACTGACCAATGTGTCCATTCTTTTATGACTTTCATAGGACACCGTCGGGCACAGGGCTTCACCTACCTTCACTCATTCAACTGTCAGCGCTAATCCAGTTGGATATTTCATCGTCACTGTGTATCGCTTGATCAATTTCATTGTGTTTATTTGTAGACATCTTCTGAAGTCGAACGATGCCCCAGGTAGCAAAGGAGACGGGAGAAATATTCCGAAATCTGACCAGTCCACTAAGTCAAGTGGCGCTTTCAGGTCGAAATTGCGTTACAATACATCGCATTACATTACAGTCCATCTCATCGTCCTTAGCTCCACTCTGAATTCATATGGTTTCCAACTGACAACTCGTTGTCAACCCATATAAATATCGAAAAAGGTAATATCGCTCAAAGTTGGGATTGGTGTCACTGCATTTGGCCCCATCCAAAGGAAAAAATCTTCAACCGATTGACATAATATTTCATTCATGTGGAACATGGAAGACGATTGGTTAGAGCGCTTGCATTGTAACGAGGAGAGAACTGTTTCTTTCTTTCTCTCAGAGGGTTATTCCCTGCAGGACCTTGCAAGTCCTTCACTTACAACTGCTAATCGTCGTCGATCGATGCTTTTTAGCAGATAGTGTTTGATTAACTGCAGTTTATGTCTCAATATCAAAATAGAAATGTGACGACGCTGTTGATGATGAATCAGATAATGTGATGCAGTGATTTGTCTCGTCCTATACACGAGATGAAATAAATCTCTTTCACAATCTTTTCCTAATTTCTTTCATCGTCTCCTTTGACATGATTACTTTGTTTCATTTATCTATCCACCTAATGTCCTCAAGTGCAAAGTGCTAAGTGATGATAGTGAATGGTGTTACATGAACTGTAGGCAATTGTGGTTGCTGCTCTGGAAGAACTGGTTGCTCCAGAAGAAGAAGGTCGCCCGAACTGTCTTGATCGTTCTATTTCCGATCCTTTTGGCTCTATTTCTCCTCATGATGCGATCCAAATCCCATGAGGCCATGCACAAAAACACAACTACCTACGACAGTTTCGTTGTTAGTACGAACTTGCGCAGTGTCACTGTTGATTTGGACAACGAAGTAAAGACGCGTGAAGAACATTTCATCCTCACCTACGCTCCCAAGACAACCCTTGTTACGAGGATTGTGAATAGAACGGGTTCTATCCTAGGCGTCGAGATTCCTCCGGGTGCGTAATATTCACATACCGTATATGTTCAAATAACAGCAATATCTATCTATCTATCCATCTGTCTGTCTGTCTGCCTGTTTGTCTATATATTTTTCTATCTATCTATCTATCTATCTATCTATCTAAATATGTTTCTCCTTACATATCTATCTATCTAACTACCTGTCTATCTATCTATCTGTCTGTCTGTCTGTTTGTCTGTTTGTTTGTCTGTCTGTCTATCTATCTATCTATCTATCTATCTATCTATCTATCTATCTATCTATCTATCTATCTATCTATCTATCTATCTATCTATCTATCTATCTATCTATCTATCTATCTATCTATCTATCTATCTATCTATCTATCTATCTATCTATCTATCTATCTATCTATCTATCTATCTATCTATCTATCTATCTATCTATCTATCTATCTATCTATCTATCTATCTATCTATCTATCTATCTATCTATCTATCTATCTATCTATCTATCTATCTATCTATCTATCTATCTATCTATCTATCTATCTATCTATCTATCTATCTATCTATCTATCTATCTATCTATCTATCTATCTATCTATCTATCTATCTATCTATCTATCTACATACCTAACTACATTCATGACTACCTGAATGTTTACCTACCTACCTAGCTACCTACCTATCTATATATCTATCCATCAATCTGTTTGCCTAGCTGTCACAGATTTGATTCGCCTTAGCTATGCCGAAGAAAAATTGGACTCAGCGCAACTTTGTGTGGAGATGAATAAGACTTGCACTACATAAGGCTACATTGCATAGGGCTACATTGCCTTCATCTGATGTGATGACAGCATGGACACTATATGCTAGAGTGCAGTTTGGTTCGGTATGGCATGCCTTTATATGTATGGTAACTTGGTAAGGTATGATGTTTATAATACCATTTGACATGGTATGATAACGTACGGTACTACTTAGTGTATGCTACGTTATAGCAGCGCTTTTTAAACTACCTTACCTTACCTTCCTCATCCCGTAATTATACTAAATAATGAGCATTCTAATCAATTGTCTAGGTACAACAACTGAGCAGGCCACAATGATCGTTGTCTTTTCGTTGCGAGAGAAGAGTTGTACATCTGCTATCTGTTCAATGTGTTTTGTCGCGAGTCGTTGCATAGAAGAGCCCTAAAAGCCGTGCGATGCTTACGTAGACTGCCATTGAACGTTAAGCAAAAAAGTAAAAATGGATGTTCAGAAATTAGTCTCGCGTGTCATACTGAGACTTTGAGGAGGCGCTCATTTCGTTATCTTAAGTTCTTAAACCAGCAATGGACGAATCCCAAGGACCTGGATCCAGTTCTCTCTTTGCCTGACCATTTAAACAACGTCTCTCGTTCATTCTTTTACCACTTGCGCCAACTCCACACTATCCGCTAGTCATTTCCCCCTAATTCGATTACTACCCTGGTTCATGCCCTCAATTGCACTTTCTAAGCGATTTTTGTTGACATTTTGATTTTCGTAAGAACTACTTGCCCGTTCTTTCGCATAGGCGTAAATATAAACGATAGGTGATGTTGACTGTTAAATCAGCCAATACTGTGATCTGCCCGTTGAGTTTAGTTAAGTGGCCAAAAGCCGGTTTTGTACTAATATGCTTAATTGTAAACCATTTCTAGTTAAACTGTTAGGTGATGGTTATGTGCTGTCTTATTGTGGAATGCACAACTTTTGTAGGATCAACAGCCATACCTAATCGTTGTTAATGCTTTGAGCAGGATGATAGAAGGAGTGTAGGCCTATGTGTTGAGTGTGTTATACAATTGAACTTTTGAAGTTAGAGGTTCTCGACTGGGTCTGTGGACTGTGTTTATATTGCTTATGGAACAATTATACTGATTGAATTGATCTTATAAAATGTTAGAGCTGGTCTGAAGTGGTTTGATTATGCTCACTGTTTTTAGCACACAACGCTTGACAATTGGGGTTGATGGGGTGGGGTTTTGTTTTGTTTTGTCTTGTTAATGCTATAAATAATAATGGACACGACACTTAACGAACTGCTCCACTGGTTGTAATGATTTATTGTAACTAGGGGGCCCTATTAGCGGAACGGTTCGTTCCTTTGGGTACTCCCATTGTCACTGCATGCAACATGTACTTGTTATTTTCATGCCTATATGTTTATGGTGAACAATAAAAGCATTTTGATTGATTGATTGATTGACTGATTGATTGATTGATTGATTGATTGATTGATTGATTGATTGATTGATTGATTGATTGATTGATTGATTGATTGATTGATTGATTGATTGATTGATTGATTGATTGACTTCACCAATACCTTGTCCTGACGTAGATCTGGGCTTTGCATCTGAAGCTGCTCTGGAAAACGACATGGCGACAGGCAAACTAAAGATATTTGGGGCAATTGTTTTCGTCATTTCGAACGATTCGGTCAGTCTTCCGAAGAAGATCATCTACAAAATCCGTCTGCGATCGGAGAAACCAGACAAGAAGTCTGGTGAGAGCAGGAGGGTCTGGTGGCAAACAGATTTCATGTTCTATGAACATCGTAGAACAGGACCGAGGCAATCTGGTGAACCATGGGCACACTTTGGCGGAACGGTTCCAGGTATTTACATTTGTTGATCAACTTTCATCTATTTATCCATTTACTTCCTGTTTATTAATCTAGTTGTTTATGTGTTTAAAGTATATGTACACTGTGTACAGAGACACGGTCTCACTTTAGATGAAAACCTAGGCAACACGATCTGATAATAGCTGAACATTTAAATATAGGAACAGTATTAACACAGACATGCATACAGTTGCATTTATACATAAGCGGAGTATACCACAGCATCTGTTTTTTATCATCATCATAATCATCATCATCATCTGTTATATAGTTTCCCAGATCTATGTGTCCATCGTACGATAAACGCTTCAGGAATATAGCGCCCCACCCTTCGTGGCTGCAGTGGAATGTATGGGATGTGCCTGACAGGCCCTTGGCTGACCTGCCTAAGGCCGGCAATATGACATGGGCACCCGAAATTGGTCCGGCAGCGGAACACTCGGCACTCGGCAGATATACGTACAGACGCACAGCCAGACAGACAGACTGACGTAGGGTCAGATAGACAGATAGACGAATATCGGGCGAAGCCCGGCGCAATACAACACTACTACTACTACTACTACTACTACTACTACTACTACTACTACTACTACTACCACTACTACTACTACTACTACTACTACTACTACTACTACTACTACTACTACTATTACTATTACTCCTACTACCACCACCACTACTACTTCTACTACTACTACTACTACTACTACCACCACCACCACTGCTACTAATTTCACGACAGTAGTGGTAGCGATAGTAGTGGTGGTAATAATGATTTTATTATTATTGTTGTTTTTGTTTTTGTCATTATTATTTTTTGGCACGAAGTGCACATGATGCCCCTGAACTTGGAAAGGCTCCGGAGAAATGTTACTGTCTGGTTTGACTAAGACGTCAAACTCAGGCCGGGAGAAAGTGCTTTCGAAAGGCGACAGCATCAAATCGTTGTATAACAACTGAGACAACTAATTATTATTATTTTTATTACTCCTATTTCTATTACTATTACAACTATTATCATTATTACTATTAATAAACATCGACACTTTTGGACGTACTACTGTCACCTCTGAGGCCTTCAGATCTCTGGAATTTCGCTGTTCGGAATTGCACTTACCTAACTAACTATTCTCTCATATCACCACCTTTATGGCGGAAGAACTTCACTGGCTCCCGCTTTCTGCCCGCATCCAATTCAAGGTCCTCATCCTTATGTCTAAGGCTCAACTTGGTTTTGCTCCGAAATATTTATGTGACTTAATTCATCGCCCTCACTCTGCTGCTTCTCTTCGTCCTCTTCGTTCCTCTGACCGTTTGGACCTCCTAGGTCCCCGTGTCAGGACTTCACTGGCTCAATCTAGGTCTTTTGCTTCCATTGGCCCTGCTATTTGGAATGAGCTTCCTCCGACGTTACCTGAGAGAATAGAAGAACGAACGAACGGAGGACCTCCGTTCGTTCGTTCTTCTATTCTCTCAGGTAACGTCTCCTCCTCTTTTAAGTTTCTTAAAACTTGCTTTTTCGCTCGGGGTCTTTCGCACTGGGAGCGCTTCTGAATGGTTCTCCCGCTAGAAGCGCTTTATAAATATCCGAATACAATACAATACAATAACTGTTGGGGATTATTTTCAAAAACGATGCCCTAACATTAACGAGGAGCTTATAATTAGGGTAACAAAAGCTGTTGCTAAACTCTCTGTCATGCGTGATAACCTGTCAAATCCAGTCCAATCCCCTCGTTTGCGTTCCCTGACCTTTCCGCCCCTGCTGCAAACCCGCCTGCTCAACCATCCATGCTTAGCATTGTGCAAACCAACGATACCGCACAATTTGAATCTCTCCAATCAATAATTAATAGTATTGGGATGATCAGCCACATATCCAAAAGGTTGTTACCAATCTCGAAGACTTTCGCACCGAAGTCTACCACCCGCACGCTTCAAAGCGATCTCTACACCACATGCCAGAAACTGGCATTTTGTTCCACTTATGACCATAATTATGTGGTCTAAGATTAGATGATAAGGTTGCAAGCATCGTTCTTGGTCATTGCCTTGGAGCTAGTGTTGCGAACTTAACAGCTGCTCTTGTTTAAGGCGACACGTAGATCGCATGACCATGATTGTGTGATTTTCGCAGGAAAATGGTCTTATCTACAATCAAAGAAACACAGTGCATATTTTAAGAAATTTACACTACTGGAACAAAGTCGGGCGTCTGGTTGATCAGTGTTTGACCTCTTATGAAACAAGGGCGACCTTTTTGGAAATTTCTTCCGCGTTCGGAAATCAAACGACTTTTTTGGGAATTTGTACACGAAAAGTAGAGTTCATCTTTAAAAACGTTCATGACCTTTTTTTAGTCATTACTCCGAAAAACGTTCAACAACTTTCCTTACTTTTGTGCGCAAATCGTTCCTCAAAGCATCTGATGACCTTTTTTTAGGAATTCGTCTTCCCATAATTTAAGACCTTTTTTACCAAATTGCCCTCCAAAAAACTTGATGACCTTTTTTAAGGAATTCATCTCCTTTGTTGAAGGCAATTTCTTAACTTTTTCTTGCCAACCAACAATGCATTTTACTAATTTTCATCTTACTGCTGGGACAATTCTTAAAACTCCTCCAACATTTGTCCCACTAGTTATAATTTAAACATACATTGCCTGGGACAAATCAGCCTCACTACTGGAACAAATCCTAAGACTACTGGGACATTTGTCCCACTAGGAATACAGTTAAAATATGCCCTGAAGAGACACCTTATCTGTCCAGAACTGACAAAAGACCCGAAGGGCTAATTATTATGATTATTATTATTAAAATGAATTCTACTACTATAATAATAATTCGCATTACTGTCATTAATGTTCTTGCTATTATGCGATTGATTTTATTATTTTACTGAATGCCAACGTTAATAGACAACGGTGATTGAAGAGATGGCTCATACGTTTCAGGGTATTACTACGAGGGTTTTCTAGCGATTCAGAAGGCCGTTGACCTGAGTCTAATTTCCGAAGTGAACTCGAGTTTCGACCCAACGACGATACCAACGACTCAGCTGAAGCGATATCCGTTTCCTGCATACAACAGAGATGAAATGGTTGATGTCATTGAAACGGTCTTACCTCTGTTCATTCTGCTCAGCTTCATCATTCTTGCTCCGACAATCTGTCAGGAAATAGTGCTCGAAAAGGAGAACAAATTCAAGGTACAGTCAATTGAATAAATAATAAATGACTGTAATCGCAATTGCATCTTGAAGGCGGTCGGATGTTAGTACTCTGGCTCAGAGATGAGGTTTGATGCAAAATGGGGTTTAGGTCTATGCCTATGAAACTGTCTCATGTTAGTGTATTACCAGAATCATATCAATACAAACTTTCGTAAATATTCAACATGAATTAGTGTATGTACAAAATCCCTATTAACATTCATGTATTTCATTTTATTTACTGACATGCCGAAGAAGATCACTAACTAGTGCATTTATGTATTGTAACGTAATTTCTTGTTGATGATTGTTCTCTTTTATTCATTATTCCTTAGTTATTTATTTATCTGTTGATGCAACTTTATCGACAGGATTTTTGTTGGATGCTGATAATGCAGTTGCCACTGGGAGCTCTCTAAGCGCGTTCTATTTAAGTTAAGAAAAAAACTATTTGGCTTGATCGTTTGTGTATATCGTGCAGGAGTCGATGAAGCTGATGGGGATGCGAACGTGGCTGTATTGGTCTTCGTGGTTCGTCAAATACCTACTGTTCATGCTCACCTCTGTGATCGCCATGACAACAATCTTCCACGCTCATATCTCGTCTCAAGGACCAGTGATTGCCTACAGCTCAGGGACCGTCACTTTCGTCTTCCTCCTACTCTACTCTTTATCCCTCATCACCTACTGCTTCGTTGTTTCAACTCTTGTATTCAAAGGTAAGGATACGCCGTAGACTAACTTACCAGAATGATAAACTAATATGAAATAGGACCAGGTTTATTATGAGGTGCTATAAGCACGTGTGTGGTTAAGTTGAACGTTGCATTTGCTTCTCCTTTCAATTTGATATTTCAGACTTTGGAATGTGTCAAATATCCTCGATAAAAAATCTGTTATGTTCGGATTTCTTCTTAGTCTATGGAATTATGAATCATTTTATGCCCATTTTGGATTTAGTGCGTTTTAACACAAAATAAAATTATGGTCAGATATAATACAAGCAGGAGCGTAGCCAGACTTCAATTCAAGAAAATTTGATGACCTTTTTTTGGGAATTTCTTGAACAGAAAATTTGATAACCTTTTTTGCGAATTTCTTCAACAGCAAATGTCATGACCTTTTTTTGCGAATTTCTTCACCAAAACATTTGATGACCTTTTCTTCCGTTCAAGAGGAGGCAACATCCACCTCTAATGGGGTGTGCTGTGCTTGAGGATGCAGGGCTATAACCCAAGGAAAAGTTTTAAATCTAAAAACCAAGAGGAGGCAAATGCCTCCTCTTGCTTCAATGTAGCTACGCCTATGAACACAAGACTGGCCCACAATTTGACTCGGTCGACTTTTAACCGGTTGAATAGTTCGAGTTATGACTATGGTAAGCCCAAGATTTATATAATGCCGCATGCGACGGAGAAATGTTGGAGTTGGTAATGCAACGGTGAAGCAAAACCTGCTACTAACGAATGTCTCCGGCGTAGACCTAGAGGCCTAAAGAGGGATTTCAAAACGCGGCGTTTTCTAGAATCTGCGAGGGACTGCCAGCGGAAGAAAGCATTGCGTGTATTGCAGACTTCATTCACTTGTGGCCACGTACACCAGTGCTTCCCAAACTATGGTCCGCGGACCGGTGCCGGTCCGCGAGGCCTCAGTTGCCGGTCCGCGAAGTGAGTCAAGAAACTGGACAAAAAAGATGAGAGACGTTTTCTCGATTGGGTCTCGCTTCGAACTACCTTCAAAAATACAATTGTCTCGCAATCAAAACCATATTTTTCATATAAATTAAAAAGATTTGTTCTGGCAGTAAATGTATTTCAGCTATTGTAAACAATAACTGGCGTAGAAATAGTTATTCGACGAATTGCTGACAGGTCATATAGAAGTTGTTCGACTTTGCTAGAAATTTTGATCGTAACATTTGTGGTTTTTAACGAGCAATTAGAAACCGGATGTGACGTACCTCATTCGTCTTAATAATCTGGTCACTGCTTGAGTAGAAAGTAAACACGTCTGCTTTTAGATTCGATATTGTAAGTATAGGCCTAACACATTATAATTTTGAAAATTTTAACAATTGAAAATACCATACCACACTCCGGAGACGACGACGGCGTTCTCCAAGCTTAAACATAATTATGTCTGTTATCTAGTTTATTAGCACCTGGGGGATTTTTCGTACCTCGGTCCTTAACAAAATTTAAACTAATAAATATATTAATAAACAGCACTAGCAGTTATAGCCTATTTATCATTTTTTAAGTGCAACTTTTTTATTAATATCAGATCAGTACAAAGTATTCAGTTGATATTTACTACAGAATTATATACCCGCGCTACTATTAAAAAATAATTTAACTTTTTGATCCAATTTATAGATAAAAAATAATTAATAAATTGGGTGCCGGTCCTGCTGCAATGGGACAATTCCTGCCGGTCCGTCAAACTGAAAATAAATTCCTGCCGGTCCGTCAAACTGAAAATAAATTCCTGCCGGTCCGTCAAACTGAAAATAAATTCCTGCCGGTCCGTCAAACTGAAAATAAATTCCTGCCGGTTCGTCAAACTGAAAATAAATTCCTGCCGGTCCGTCAAACTGAAAATAAATTCCTGCCGGTCCGTCAAACTGAAAATAAATTCCTGCCGGTCCGTCAAACTGAAAATAAATTCCTGCCGGTCCGTCAAACTGAAAATAAATTCCTGCCGGTCCGTCACACTGAGACGTTTGGGAAGCGCTGACGTAGGCCTACAATACACATGTATACGCGCATACATACATACATGTACATACATAATACTCAATACTTAATAATAATAATAATAATAATAATAATAATAATAATAATAATAATAATAATAATAATAATAATAATAATAATACGTACGTACGTACGTACGTACGTACGTACGTACATACATACATACATACATACATACATACATACATACATACATACATACATACATACATACATACATACATACATACATACATACATATAGGCCTATACATACATTATATAGGAGGAGTGCTTATATGGAAAGGGAGGACACGGTTAGATCAGGTCAACTAAACTTTTTTAAATTTTATCAGAGAACATGGTCACGTTCACTATTCCACTCTACCCTTAAAACGTTTCGATATTGCCTTCGGCAGAAAGTCAACTTTTAAAAGTTGGAGAAAGCATGGAAGGTTACTTATAAAAGAAGGTGACTTTTGTGCCGAAAATGTCCCTGTATATGGACCAGTTAAATTGCTTATCTGTTAGATATCTCAATAATTATAGTAGATCGTCTATTTTATGGCACACATTTTGAAGCTAAGTAATAAGGTGTAGTAAACCAATGCTTCCCAAAGTCTGGGAAGCGCTGTAGTAAGTGACTTGTCAGATATCTGGATATTTAATTCTTTACATCCTAACAATATCGCAATTGTCTAAAAAAAATTACCAATTGAACAGATTAGAATCCAACAGACCTCTGAATTCATGTTTAGGTATATGCACAATCTTCTCCCTGCAGCATTCAATAACTTCTTCAGTTTGACATCCAAAATAAATCCCTACAGTGTCAGGACATCTGCCGATTATAGAGGGGCACTTGCTAGAACGAACACCCGAAAGTTTTCAATAAAAAGTGCTGGCCCGAGGACTTGGAATAATATTCCTGTTGCCATAAGAAATCTACCTAATATTTTAATTTTTAAGAGAAAGCTCCGCGAGTACCTAGTAGCAGCTGTTCCCCAGCCCTCCCCTTCTACATTTTACTAGCAAATTACTGCCTTGAATGCGCGCTAGGTTTTGATGCTGACACCTGATCTGATATTACTTCGATGTCTAGTTAACTAGTTAAGTCCATAATGTCTAGTATTACAATGTTATGCCAGTTGCCGTTATTTTTTATGGACAAGGGTAACCCTGATAGCGGGACCAGGTCCCTTAAGGGTTTCTCTCCCCTTACTTCCATTGGAAACTAATTAATTTATCTGTTTTCTGTTAAAATTTTACACTGAATGATATCATTTCTGTTACTGCATATTATGATGTTATGCGAAGTAATAAAATTTATGGTTATGGTTATGGTTATGGTTATTGTTTCACAGGAAAGAGAATGTATTATATCGTTACTCAGAGATCTTTCTTTATAGTAACTAACTTGCATCTCTTTCTATCCTTTTATCATGATTTATGGTAAGAACCTTAGCCGTAATCCATGCTCCGATTTGTTTTCACTTGTTTTATTCCTCTTTGTTATATGCTCCCTAAAACTCTTATGTTCACATATAGCCAGCTATGGGTCTGCAGCCGGTGGCATACTCTACATCCTGTCGTATGTGCCTGTCTTCTACTTCGCGCGGAACTATAACAGTTTGACTCTTGCGAAGAAGATAGGATCATCGGTCGACTTCAACCTGGCCATGGCATTTGGATGCATCAAGATATCGCAGTACGAGACACTCGGTAGGTTGCTGATGAAAATTTCCCTGATGACGACGATGATGATAATGGAGACTGATTATGGTGGTGTTGGTGATAGCAGTGGTTAAATTCAGCCGGATCCCGCCGGATCTGAGATCCGGCACCTCTGATTTGAGATCCGCCACCTGCATTGTGAGACCCACCACCCAAATTATGAGATCCGCCACCTAAAAAGGGAGACCCATCACCTCAATAGGGAGATCCACCACTGTCGCGTGAGGAGATCGACAACAACGACGAGATGGCATCATCATTATGATGTAAGCGTCGTTGCCGGTCGAGATAGGATGATGACGGACAAAAGCCAGTCTCCACTTGGGCAACAATGAAGGCAGCGAGGCCCAGGTGTAATCGGACACCACACAGCCAAGGTGTAATAGGACACCTCGCGGCTATGGTGTAACCAGACACCGCCCGCGCTGCAGGCGAGCGACGACCCGCGTATCGAGGAGCAATCTGACACTAATTGACGATAGCTTGACGTGGGGAGGGGGGCTGACTGATGCACGCTGGAGTTCCTACTTAACAGAAGGGAACGGAGAACACGGGACTTGTACTACTGGCGAGGACGACGCGTGAACATCGGTCGAGCGAACAACATCGAGAGGAGCGACCAGCGGCGGCGGCAGAGTATTAGTCCGTCAGATTCAGAGACTGACGCGAAAGAACGATCTGTAGTTAGGCTGTACGAAGCAACATTTGAGATAGTCCGATTTAATATCTAAACGCTTTAATACTACGTGGAAGTTCCCGTAGAGTTAGTGTATATATATTTGTTTCTTTAATTAAATTCATTTATTAATTAAACAAAGTTCGTCGTGAATCTTCTATAGAAAAGTTAGGCACGTTAAATAAAAGTGCAAGTAAAAGAACAAGCAATCGAGGGTCGACATCAACACACGGCAAACAATCGACGGGAAACCTCCGATTGCGACATTGGCGCAGTCGACAGGATTTTCAACTGAAGACGTCACGACGAAAAGCGGAACCGGAAACGGAAAGAGGAATCTCAACAGATCGGGACCAGCGGCGAATACAACCCTTCGCAACTGGAGAAATCGAGTGCCGGACTCCGGAGACGAAGGACTCGAAGGAACCGACAGCAACAGGCAAGGACGAGGAACAAGAGCGCCAACGGACGACCGACCATCGCTAGCAACGACGGACGGGAGTGGCAACGGAGGACAGCGGATCAGCCAAGATACCAAAAGACGGAGCTCGCTCGACGTATCAGAGGGTAAGTCCTTACTGGTAGTCGTGGTAATCTGTGAGGTTGCGGTTGAGGTCTGGATGAGGATTGGTGTGCGAATAGCCGAGGCTTTTGCGTAGCTCCTTTTGCTCAGTTCTGTTCTTGTTGTATTTGTGGTAGAATTTTAGGACGTTGTTTTCTTTGATTTCTGAACAGCGGTGACTCTCCTCTAACTTACTTATCTTTTTCTATTAGTGAGCGGACTGTTGGAAGATGGATAAGTTGTCGGTAGGGAAAAGAGTGAGGGTGCAGAACATGCCCCGTCACAGACTAGTCGCATATCTGATAAAGATGGGACTAGGAGAGGAGGAATTGGGTTCCATGAGTACGGGCCAACTCCAAGAGGCGAGTGCTGAAATAATTGTGTCTGGACGGGAAACCCCGCCAGAAGTAAGTGAGGAAGTAAGCACGGGTAGCATAGAAAGCAATATCGATTCGGCAGCGCAAACGCCGTTATACGAATTAAAACGCTTAAAATACGAGAGAGAGGAAGCCGCGAGGCTGAGAAGAGAAGAGAGAGAGGAAGCGGAGAAACTGAGAAGAGAAGCGAGAGAGGAAGCGGAGAGAATAGAAAGAGTGAGGAGAGAAGAGAGAGAGGAAGCGGAGAGAAAAGAGAGAAGAGAGGAAGAGAAAGAGAGGAGAAGAGAAGAGAAAGAAGAAAGACGGAAGAGAGAAGAGAAGGAGGAAGCAGAGAAATTAAGGCTTCGTGAGGAGAAGCAGAGAAGGGAAGAGAGAGAGGAAGCCGAGAGGCTGAGAAGAGAAGCAAGAGAGGAAGCAGAAGGAGTAAGGCTTCGTGAGGAGAAGCGGAGAAGGGAAGAGAGAGGGGAAGCTGAGAAGCTCAGGCTTCAGGAGGAGAAGCGGAGGAGAGAAGAAAAGGAGGAGGCAGAGAAGAGAGAGAAGGAAGGCCGAGAGGAAAGGGACGCAGAGAGGAGACTCAGAGACGAAAGGGACTATAACTTGAGGCATTCGGTCGTAGGACGAATGAAAACGTATAGTGAAAGCTTGCGAGGACTCTTACCGAGATTCCCCAGCGACCATGCGCAAATCCCTGGTTTCTTCGTGCACTGCGAAAGGTTATTCGACTCTTGCGCTGTCCCGGACGACCTTCGAAGCAGATTACTCTTGACCTGTCTAGATAATCAGGCCAGAGCACTGACGGCCAGACTCACACAAGAGGAGCTTGATAATTACGGGAAGCTAAAAACCTTCTTGTTGAAAGAGTTCAAAGTGAGCGCAGTCTCTTTACGAGATCGATTCATGAACGCAAAAAAGGCGGTAGATGAATCATACACAACATTAGCTTCGAGATTGCATAACTTACTTTCTTACTATTTGCAAGATCGCAAGGCAATGACGTTTGATGAGGTTACGAGCCTCTTGATTGCAGATAAGATGAAAGAAATGTTGCCCAGAGGATGTTTGAATTTCATCCTCAGTCAAGAGCAGCAGAAGTGGTTAGGGCACAAAGAGTTAGCCGAAGCGGCTGACACTTATGTCGCTACACACCCTTGGGAAAATGACTATACGAAGCATAGTCTAGGCACGGGTAAGACGGAGGCTCGCTATGCGAAAGCGCCAGCACCTCCTCAGACGACAGCTAAACAGACGGACACGTGGACTGACCGACCGGGAGGGACACAGACAAATAACAGGACAGACGGACGTCCAACCCCCGACGAGATTAGAAAGCGTGGCCTTTGTTTCCTATGCTTTTCTCCAGACCACAGAGCTAAACTGTGTTCGAAGAACAAACAAACTAAAAGCAAGCAGGTGAGCGCGTGTGCGGTCCAGCCAACCGTGACCAGAGCTCAAGACAGACAGGCAGACAGACAAAGCGAGACGCGACAAGACGGGCCGCCATTGATACAAGAGATAGAACAGCATGCATTGCCGACAAACCCGGATTGCATTGACGTGGAGGAGACTTATGTAAGAGAGTACATGAAAGTGTATATTACAGGGCTCCCTGTGACATCGTCTCTAATAGATAGCGGGGCCGAATACAATTGTGCGCGAGCAGAACTAATCAGGCCGCTCAACCTACCTGTGGTCAAGCAGATAGAGGTGAAGGGGCTGAACGGGCAATCAATGATTGTGGACGTGGTGCGGCTGAGACTAAAGGGGTCTCAGGCCGGCGAGGACAGGGAGGGGGAGGTAAATTACGCCCCTGATGTTCGGATATGGGCGGCACTCATTAAAGACCTTAATGAACCGTTAATTATCACGCCCACTACAGCCGACTTGCTGCGCGAGACAGCGTTGTATTCGAGTCACGCGGCCAGCGCTCCTGAAATAGACCAAATTTCAGAGGCGCAGGCGGTCGCAAGGACTGAGACGAGTGAGGAAGAGGAGAGAGGGGAGGAGGTAGAGGGACTTAGGTCGCTGATAGGCGAAGATTACTTCACGGTCGCTCAGGCAGACAGTGAGAGTGTAGGAGAAATCAGTCCCGAAGAAACGGATACTGAAGAGCAGTTCTTCAATCCTGAGATACCACCCCCACCCAAGGAAGACACAATAGTAGGCAGAAGCAAGATGGCGGCCGAACAAGCACAATGTTCGACACTAGCACCATTCTTGGCCCACGGGAAAATTGGGGCGAAGAACTTCTTCATTGAAGACGATTTGCTCTTTCACAAAGACAAAATAGCTGGGCATTCTGTAAAACAACTGTGTCTACCTAAAGAAAGAATAGACAAGGTCTTAAACTTAGCACATGACGCTGCGTTCGCAGGTCATATGGCGTTGAAAACGACTAAGGACCGAATCAAACTGAATTTCTGGTTTCCCAACGTGGAGGATATAGTGAAGGAATATTGTGCATCTTGCGACATTTGCCAAAGGCATGCGCCGCTGCGAGTGGCGCAGCGAACCCCCATAACTCCTATCCCTCGCAACGACGAGACCAGATTTGGTTGTCTAGTGGCAGATTGTATAGGGCCTATAGTTACCAACGTAGACCCCACAAGCCCAAAACCCGAGTACAACTACGCCTTAGTGGTAGTTGACCAATTTTCAAGATGGCCGATGGCCTATCCTCTGAAATCATTAACGGCAAAAGCGACATGTGATGCATACATGCAAATCTTCACGACCTTCGGTTTTCCAAAAACGATTAGGTCCGATAACGGGTCGAATTTCAACAGCAAATTAACCCAAGAGTTTCTGCATCGTATGGGGTGCTCACCACGCTTTGGGCCAGTCGCACATCCTGAGTCACAAGGTCTAGTGGAACGCTGCAATGCCACACTGAAGACCATGATTCATAAATTGGCAGAAGAAAACCCGAGGGGATGGCACAGACTGTTACCTTACGTGCTTTGGAGCTTAAGGGAACGCCCCTCGGCAACCACCCACGTGAGTCCCTACACCCTGGTGTATGGTACCCTACCTAAAGGACCTCTATCTGTCCTTTCTGAGGAATGGGCGGGAGAGCGGGATTCTCCATTAAGTCTGGGCACAGGCGCCGCAGCTTACTTGGACCAATTAAGGGATAACCTTGAAATGTCTAAATTATATGCCGAATATTATTCAGACATTGAACAGCAGCGCTATGCTACTCATTACAATTTAAGAAGCATGGACAGGCGTTACGAAGTAGGGGATAAAGTCATCATCCAATCACCGGAAGCGCGAGGAGCAAAGAAGGAGGGCCAATGGCAAGGCCCGGCCATCATCGCTCAGGTGAAATCGCCCTACACATACATCGTGGAAATAGGGGGCAAAAGCCGCTTATTACATGCAAATCGTATTCGCAAATATAACGAAAGAATACAGCAAGCATTGATTAACAATTGCTCCATTCTGTTCGAGAAGGACGAAGACTTCGGTCACGTGGAAGCAGTGGGTAGCTTCGTCACGAGTCAGACAAGGCCCAGTGCACAAGTAGACCCTATTGCCGTTGCACACTTAACGGTACCCGAGCGGAAACAGCTGTTTAATCTGTTAGACAGGTTTCCAGATGTGTTCTCGGAGAAACCAGGTTTCTGTCCCGTCCTAGAACACACAATCACTGTTAGCGCGGAGTTCAGGCCGAAGAGTTTGCGAGCCTATAAGGTGCCGGAACTGCTCAAACCGGAGATGGAGAAGCAGATCCGCGAACTTTTGGCCTCAGGTATCATCACTCCCTCACATAGTGAAATGGCTAGTCCCGTTGTGTGCGTTGTGAAAAAGGGAGGTCAAGGCGGTTTAAGACTGGCCATTGACTACCGGTATGTAAACAAGTTCTCGGCGGGTGACGCATACCCCACCCCCGACATCCAGGAAGTGTTACAGAAGGTAGGAAGTGCAAACTTCATATCCTGTTTTGACGCACGTCAAGGATACTACCAGATTGGACTCCACAAGGACTCTCGTTGGCTCTCAGCCTTCGTATGTGACGCTGGCCTATTTGAGTTCGTGCGATTACCCTTTGGTTTAAAATCAGCCTCAAATTCGTTTATCCGATGCATGTCAAAGGTCCTTCATCCCATTCGCGACTTCACTGAGACGTTTGTGGATGACATGGCAGTACACTCGATGACGTGGCCGGATCACATGAAACACCTAGAGAAATACTTAATGACTATTCAACAGTCGGGTCTGACCCTTAACATTAAGAAGAGTTCGTTTGCTAGGCGACAAACAACGTTTGTAGGTCACCTGATCGGATCAGGGAGCATTGAACCGGATCCTATGAAAATCGCAGGGCTAGGGAAAATCCCTCAACCCGAGTCCAAAAATGACATACGGAGATTAATTGGCTTCTTCAGTTATTTTAGGAACTTCATCCCTAACCTGGCTGAGACAGCCAGAATTCTCACTGACTTGACCCAGAAATCGGTGCCTGCTAAGATACCCTGGCGAATTGAACATCAAAATGCGCTAGATAAACTTACGCACGATTTGAATAACGCTGTATGTTTGCAGACAATTGTCTACGGCAGAGAGTTTGGTTTATCGACTGACGCTTCAGACAAAGCAGTCGGTTGCTGCTTATTCCAAATTCAAGACGATGGAACAGAGCGGCCAATATGTTTCGCCAGTTCTAAATTAGATGCTACGCAAGCGCGTTGGTCCACTGTGGAACGCGAAGCGTATGCTGTAATCTTTGCGTTGAAGAAGTTTAGGAATTGGATTTTTATGTCAAGGACCACCCTCTATTCTGATCACAATCCCTTGACTTTCCTAACTGCTTCTACGCCCACAAGTGCTAAACTTGCGAGGTGGGCTCTGGCACTCCAGGACTTTGATATCGCTTTTAAATATCGTCCTGGGGCGCTGAATATTCCCACTGATCTTTTGTCCAGACTATGATTGAGGAAGAAGGCGGACTACCATGTAAGGCACCGCGACAACTGTAAATAATAATTTCTAACTGTGCTGTTATTTTTGTAATTTTCATGGGAACGACGAGGACATGGTCTGGAGGAAATCGATGGAGGGAACGACATCATTCTCAGCCGGGAGGTGAACCAATGACTGGCTTTGTCCTCCCCCGGGAAGGGAGGTGTCGCGTGAGGAGATCGACAACAACGACGAGATGGCATCATCATTATGATGTAAGCGTCGTTGCCGGTCGAGATAGGATGATGACGGACAAAAGCCAGTCTCCACTTGGGCAACAATGAAGGCAGCGAGGCCCAGGTGTAATCGGACACCACACAGCCAAGGTGTAATAGGACACCTCGCGGCTATGGTGTAACCAGACACCGCCCGCGCTGCAGGCGAGCGACGACCCGCGTATCGAGGAGCAATCTGACACTAATTGACGATAGCTTGACGTGGGGAGGGGGGCTGACTGATGCACGCTGGAGTTCCTACTTAACAGAAGGGAACGGAGAACACGGGACTTGTACTACTGGCGAGGACGACGCGTGAACATCGGTCGAGCGAACAACATCGAGAGGAGCGACCAGCGGCGGCGGCAGAGTATTAGTCCGTCAGATTCAGAGACTGACGCGAAAGAACGATCTGTAGTTAGGCTGTACGAAGCAACATTTGAGATAGTCCGATTTAATATCTAAACGCTTTAATACTACGTGGAAGTTCCCGTAGAGTTAGTGTATATATATTTGTTTCTTTAATTAAATTCATTTATTAATTAAACAAAGTTCGTCGTGAATCTTCTATAGAAAAGTTAGGCACGTTAAATAAAAGTGCAAGTAAAAGAACAAGCAATCGAGGGTCGACATCAACACACGGCAAACACACGACAGGGCGACCTCCGATTGCGACAACCACTGAAGATCAGAATTAGCATTCGTCAGCCTCACAGTGCGGTTCAATATTCACTAGCATCATAGAAAACTACTTTGTGTTTACTTAACCCTCGTAGCATGTTGGGGTCCATATGGACCCCAAACGCGTTTTCATTTAAATAAAATATAGGGATGCCGTGCACTTAAGAAGCTGAAATTTTATGACTTTTCATCATTTATGGCAAGGAATAATTCCTGTTGAAATAAATATTCCACACCACTTGTGGGGCCTGGTATGAGACGATTATACACTTGAGGTGTTGGGGTCCAAATGGACCCCAATGGTAATAATGCATTTGGAGACAACACAAAAATTTAAGTTTGTAATTTAATTCAAGATTTTACATTGCAGTGTCATTGGTGTAGTATATATAACAATATATTTGTTCATTCATTCATTCATTCTGAGAATTTATATGGCGTCCCTTCAAGTTACATACTCAGGAACACTCCCAGTCAACAACGGCTAAAAAGAAAGACTTGGAGTGATTTATATAACGCAGGCAAATTATTCAGAGGTAGTAGGCGCAGTTCCAGAGGGAGTCCATTCCAAGTAGAGGGACCAACAACTGAGAAATTCTGGCTCTGCCTAGTAGAAGAACGAGGACATGGGACCAAGAGCTACCCTCTGGTCGAGGAGCGAAGTGTCCGACGCGCTACGACTTCGTACACCGGACGGCAAAGGTCGCGTAGGTAAGATGGCGCGCAGTCAAGAAGACAGCGAAGGAGTAAAGCAGCGATCTAATATGAGATATGCTGGGCAATAGGGAGCCAGCGCAACACATCACGCATATATAGGCCGAGACAAGAGCATACTTGGAGTTACGCCCGACGAGTCGAACAGCTGAGCGTGGAACCCGTAGCTACTCAACGAGTTGGAGTTCATCAATCACATGACACAGAGAGAAGCATATGAAAAAGAGGCGTGTGTTACGGACAGTTTGTAGCAATTTGTACTATTGTAAACTATAGCCCTATTGATATTTATGTATGTGTTACTCGGTTTTGCTCTTGTGTTTGTGTGATCATATGAGTACATGACAAATGCATGATAATATAGATAGCAACCGACATCAAGCCAGATCTCAAAGAAAACGTGGAAGGTGCAAATTATGCACGTGAAGAAGACAAAAAATACGGACAGTTTGTGCCAAATTTAGATCCTTTGAAAGTGATGGACGTGTCAGATACGTTCCTACTAGAGTTTACTATTTTTTGGCCTATCATAAAAAAACAGTATAAATCTTTATTTGCCTGTTGTAGTTGTATGCTCAGGAACATAAGTACATGTAGTCATGGGTAGTAAACTCGACTGCCACCTTCAGCAGATATTCTAAATATTACTAAGATACAATGACAACAGCAGAAAAAAATTACTAAGATCCAATGACAAGTTTGAAATTTTAGTCAATTCCATGCCTCCTTGTTTTTTCTTTTTCAGCTTCTTTTATCACGATATAAAGTCATAACAACTGCCACATTTTTATAAGAAAACAAAACAGTATATGACCGAGGGGCTTAACTTTGGTGTAAAAAGCGGCGGGGGTACCAATTTCTTACATACACGAAGCAAGGCGGAGACTGCGATCTCTGGGATAGCACAATAATAAAAATATTGATTGGCATTGTTCAAAAGTGGGGGGGGGGTGCGGTACCCCGGTCCAAACAGTTGGGGTACAGGTACCCCTCGTACCCCGACAAATTACGCCTATGATATGACCACATATCCTATTGCTACTGCATAACGTTCTACCAATAATCCGTTGGTTTTAACATTGGGGTCCATATGGACCCCAACACCCTAAGTGTGACTAACTTAGCGACATACTACGAGGGTTAAATAGACTGCTGTTATATAATCGATGCCGAAGGGTAGTAACCGAAGGCTGTGGCATCAGAAGTAGATTTGGACCTACATCCGAGCGATAACACAGTAGTTTGCTTCATTAATAACTCGCTTGCGGAATTTCGGAAGGCTGAGCTGGAATCGTTTGAAAATCTGGAATAGCACGTCATTTGATTAGTTATAGTTAGCGCGCCTTCAGTCTGCAGATAATGTCGAAAAGAAAATTGGCCAGCGTGCAAAGAAAGCTATCGTACGTTAATGGATTGCTAAGGGTCGACATGCTGCTAGAGATTTTTTGCAGTCCCTTAAATTAAGCTATTAATCTAGCCCTCATCAGACGGTCACGG
Source organism: Allolobophora icterica (assembly GCA_963556255.1). NCBI lineage: Eukaryota > Metazoa > Annelida > Clitellata > Crassiclitellata > Lumbricidae > Allolobophora > Allolobophora icterica. The sequence goes on from OY744604.1 coordinate 26,452,930, forward strand.
GTATGAAGTGTTAGCGACTTCATTTTCTTAGCCTTGGCATATGAGGGCGGGTGGCCAGTCCTCTCCCTCGCCGTCTCGTCTTCCCACCAACAGTTGACTGTCGGTGCACTCATTATAGCTGAGTTGGCTAGGGGGCACAATTGGAGCAGAAACCTCGAACCAAATTTATGCCCTAGCAGGGCCTAGCGGGATAGATAGCGTAGTGATTATCGTGCAACAGATTTAGGCAAATGCAAAGCACCGAAAACGTCCACAGCCACAAAAGCATGCAGAGCTGTGTGAAAATGTTTCTAAGTCATGTTTGTGGGTTTTTGGCATTGACAGAATGATAGCATTGAAACTCCTGCTTAATTTTCAGCTTTTCACTGGGTTTACATCTGTTATGATCTAAGGCTAGTCATACTGCTTTACTTACTGGGCTCTTCAATTTGAAAGTAGTCTGCAGATTAACTTTTGGTAGTTGTTCATTATGTGCTTTGTAAGTTATTGCATGGACAATTGGACATGTCGATCAAAGCCTAGTCTTCTGTAACATGTTATGTAAAGTAATATTATGTTTCAATCTTAATTGTTAATGTTTTTACTTTCAATTATCGGTGATGTGTCGTGTTTCATGCATGTTGTAATTCAGGGACGTCATTTGAGGGGGATGGGGGACATTTGCCCCTTCCCACCCCCTCCGATTTTTTGAAAAAAAGGAAAAAATTATGTAAAAAAGAAAAACAGGAAGAAGAAAGGGGTAAAAAGAAAAAACTAATTTGCAGCAGTGGCCTACAGTTTTGCACATGTAGACTAAATACGAAGCTTTTTCAAAGAAAGACCAAGAAAGGTGAACAATTTTTTTAACCTCTTTTTTGCCTCCCCCCTGGAAAAAGCTGAAATTACCTCTCTGTTTAATTTAGGATTAGCCGTTGTTTTTTGGGATTTGCAAATATTTAGAGACCCACCACCTCTGGATGAGCAATTTAACCACTGGGTGATAGTGTGTGGTGGTGGGTGGGGTGATAAATCATCATAAGCGCACTAATTCGATTTCATATTCCAAGAAGGGTAGCTTGTGACATCGATGACATCATTCATTTATTGCCATCGTTTCCTGCATTCTTACAAAGACTTTTGAAGTCTTTCGGGAACTGACGCGCGTTGAGGCGATTGCGCGTGTACTCAACCTGTTTTAGGCTTCTAATGAAACGCAGGGCTGATGTACGTGGGTTACCGTATTTGTAATCTTAAACTCCAAATGTCTAAAGCGCTGTATAAAGCTAAGCGAAGAGCACAAGATTATTCACGAGCGCTACTTCGTGGTGGTGTGTATGTGGCGGGATGGGTTGTTGCATAATCTTATGTGTATTCTAGATATAAAAGTATTGAGCGCATGGAGTGAAATAGCTACTCGAAACAGTTTTCTGTAGATGAAAATATTCGAGAGTTAATTTCTCTGTTGGTTAACGTTTTCACATTTTCACTGGAAGCATAAAGAACTCTGTTCGAGTCGACACTACTTTTACAATCAGGTAGATCTCATTCGGAGCACAGGTTGATTTACCAAATAGGCTACAATTTACGAAGTGCGTAGTGCACGTAGTGCCGGTGCCATAGGCCTACTCTACATCCTGTCGATCGTATGTGCCTTTCTTCTACCTCGCGCGGACCTATGACAGCGAAGAAGCTAGCAGCATCGCTCGACTGTAATTAGAATAATTATGGTAATCAAAGGCTTCATAGACGTTTTCCTAGAACTAGACGAAGATAATATTCAAGATGATTTAGCCATACATTTAGCTATTGAACCTGTGTTGCTGATGAAATTTGAGCAGGCATTGGGGTGCAGTGGAACAACATTTGGTCTTCGGGAGACGGACATACGATGGGTCACGTTTTAATTATGCTATTGGTCGATACACTCATTCATTTGATTCTAACTTGGTATTTGGATGCTGTTATACCCGGAGACTTCGGAACTTCGCAGCCTTTCTACTTTATTTTCACGGTCAGTATATACACACCTATGTGTGCAATTCACTCAGGCATCAGAAAACAATGTTTTGACGCTCTAGCATTTTCGTGTTCGCATCAGGTTCAATAAGTAGATTCACAGAGCTGACCCTCGCATCCTCTGCGTACATCCCGCTGTAGTCTCCGATCACTGCAGTGCCCGTGGGAAGTTGTAAGTACCTCACTTCCTCATATCGACTTGAGTCATCGACGCTTTCCCAAACATCTGGACTTTCTCTCATTAACTGTGCGCACTTTTTCGTATGATTAAGCTTAAGTCTACCGTAAGTTGTTGCAAGTCGATTTTGCACAGATGAGTAAAGCTACCTGGATACTTAGGATGGTTCGCAGTTTATTTTACATGGAGATTTCAGCTTTTAGAATGATGAAGTGTGTGAAACAAGAAGGAATCGAAGTCTACATGATTGTGCCGTTGATGTATCTGCAGAAAGGTTACTGGGCGGGTACGAGCAGAGGTCAGGAAAGGTCACTGACAGACGACTTCATGACGCTTGTTCCAGAAGATAAAAGACAATACTTCGAAATTCCGTTGCGCAACGCTAAGCCTGGAATTCAGATCAGAGGACTGACTAAGGTTTGGGTGTCAATCAGTCACAACATGTCTCTTGAAATCCCATTCAGATTGTCTAAGAATTAAAGTCATTGTTCGGGGTATATGTCTGATCATAAAATGCTTTTAGCAAAGCCTCACCTACTGTCTGTAATAAAATACCTTCACTTAGGGGTCGTTCATAAAGGACGTCCGCAAACTATGTTCTACTTTGGACCCCCTCTGCCTTGTCCGCATTTTGTCCGCATTGGACCTTACCCTCCCTCCCTCCCCTATGCGGACGTCCGCATGCCTAAGCCAATTTTTAATATCGACATCATTCTTTTTACAATTATTCCACAGTTTCTGAGCACGTTTAAGTGACAGTTCGAGTTTCATATAGCAGGATGTGCAGTAATAAAAGCCTCTTTAAGGTTGCAGTAAAGGTTATACCATGCATGAGGTTTTAGGCAATCACTTCACTGACATTTTTGTTTTAGGGGAAGGTTGAAACAAGGTGGTGTTTAAAAACAATAAAATTTAAAGTTTAGTTGCGGACGTCCGCACTGGTCATAACCCCCTCCCTTCCTTGTCCGCATTTGTCCGCATTTCGATGACACCTCCTTCCCCCTCGTTGCGGACGTCCTTTATGGATGACCCCTTACCGCATGAGTTTAGTAGCAACAATGTCATCCTTCAAGCGGAAACTTTAGACTCTTTATTTCGCGATTGAACTTTCACTTGGTTCCACCCTCGGCTGCCCTTTATATCCACATCTCCAGCTTGTGACTGACCGTAGCTATGATTCAAGTAGTGACGACTGGCACGTAAATTTCATATAATTCATTCATTCATTCATGGTATTGCATATTCATATTGACATGTATGGACTTCGATGAAACGACAACAAGCGGAAACAAGTTATAGATGGCAATGCCGTCAGGTCGATATAAAAATAATCCAGTTTGACAATATTTAAAACTGCAATATTCACGTTCAGTTGTCTGTCTAAAATGAGACATTAATGTTAGCGTAAGTGCATTAGACAACTGCCATTTAGTTTAACATTAATACCTATTATTAATATAGCATTAGCATTTGACTATTTAACATTGATACCCATCCTTGCATTATGTGCAGTTGACTACAACGATACATTTGCTGTGTACTGTTTGAAGTAGGCCTAATGCATGTCGTGGACCAGAGCGAATAGATTCACGCATATTGTTAATGATTCTTTCCTGTAGCAATTCCGTTCCCAGCCGATTCCATCAGTTAACAACCTTAACATTGATATGTATGAAGGTAATATAACCGTTCTACTGGGCCATAACGGAGCGGGAAAGTCAACGACCATGTTCATGTTAACAGGTAAGTGAACATGAACAAGAATTGAAAAAAAATTTATTTTAACCAAATGAAATATGCGAAGTAAAATTAAAGCAGTAAAGTAACGTTTTGGTTATAGGTACCATTATACATCGATTAACCAAAACGTCATTGTCCTACTCCACCCTCTGCTCATTATCATCATCATCTTCTTGAAAGCTACCATCAGGGCCTAGGACAGGGGGGCCACCCATTTGGCCCCAGGCCTCACTTGATAAAGGGCCTCGGAATTAGGGAGTTATTTATTGTAATGTAGCGCTATACAAATTCTAATTATTTCGTGACGAAATCGTTGACGTTAAATAATTTCAAACTGTAAATAAATTTTTCGTAAATCTGTTATTAGTTGTAAAATTGAAAAGTTGTCAACACTCAACAGTCTAAACTCTATCGTTACTCGTTACTCGTAAGTCGTAAGTCAAACACTCAAACCTAAATAATGTTTTAATATTAATATATTGTTCTTATAATCCGATTCGCTATGGATAGTGTAGCCTACACTATACTATATAGGCCTATATTCTTACTTTCTTAGTCTCTTAGAGCAGTGGTGTAGCCAGGATTTGGAGTTTGGGGGCAGTGTAGAAAATGAATGGGGTGGTGGACGAATTCGAGCGGAACGAGGCCGACGAGTGCACTATTAGGGGGTTTGTTTTAACTTATCAAATTGATATTTAATCTACATTAAAATATTTTTAACAATATCAGTCAATTTGACAAAATTGACCACATGGTCAATTTTATTGAAAAAATAGCAAATATTCCCCCTAACTATTAGTCTATTAGTCTATTATATTATATATAAATTTTATTTTAATTTAATCTCTAACAGAAAGATGAAGAGATCATTCGAAAGTGGATATGAGAAACGAAAGAAATTGGCTCGACAAAAGGAAGCTGCTTCAGCAATCCAAAAAATTTCAAATTCCTTTGCACATTCTGATAATAGTAATAGGCTCAGCCAGACTCAAGATCTTCGAGAAATAATTTCACAAAATTTATTATTTTTAATTGAAAAAGGCCTTGAAAATTAGTTGTGGCCCTGGGCCTCCAAATCCTGTCCTAGGCCCTGGCTACCATCATCACCATTCATCACATTTCATCGTTCCAGTAGGTTTCAGATATCGTCAATAAATAACAACGACGGGAAACAGGAAAGAGTAATATCAGTGGACAACCACATTTATCTATACGCCACGTATTTCTTATCAGCAGTTTCTGAAAGAAAATTTTCCATTGCAGGATTTCTACCACCGTCGAAAGGCACAGCATTCATAAACGGCCTCGATATAACACGAGACATGAATAAAATCCGAGAAAGCCTCGGCCTGTGTCCACAGCACGACATACTCTTTGATACCCTAACTGTCAAGGAACACCTTCGCTTCTTTGCTATTGTTAGTAACTACATTCTGATCTCATTCTAACATCCTCAGAAAGCTACATAGTTCACAAGACAGAACAGCTGTTTGTAGATTAAAAAAAGCAAAATCTGCCCATTTGACTTTAATTATCTTCATGATATCAAACACATAACAGTCGTAAGAAGATCCTTTTATTCGTCACTGTTTTCAAATGTTTGACGCTGGAATATGTTGTTCCAGTGCAGAGTGTGATTCGCAGAGGAATAAATTAATAACCACATGATTCAGACCATTCCATGCTGAAATCACTTACTATGCAATTGTACGCAATTTGTTCAGCGTTTGCTATATTTTATTGTTGCCTGTCAATTCTTTTCTTTCCTCTACCAACTGCTGACATGAAAAATCAAAACACGGTCACCGTCACTAATTGCATTGCAGTCACAACTATCTCAATCATTTAACAAAAGGTTGAAACGCAGCTAATCTTGCATTTTCATCAATATACGAATACTGTGATCCGCAACTGTTAGACTTTGGAGCTTTGATGAAACACATTTTGTTGTCGACACTAGTTGAAAGGATGTCCGCTTAAAACGGTCGAGACGGAAGTGATCGAAATGATCAGGGTTTTGCACATGACAGAGAAAGTTAACGCACAATCGAAAACGCTCTCTGGGGGACAAAAAAGAAAGCTCAGCGTCGGAATTGCGCTCATTTACGGATCCAAGGTAAACAGTCACATACCAACTCATACACATCGCATTCCCCATCTTAAAACTCCTCTTTTACCGAATGAAAAGCTGATGTTGTAAAGGTGTCCTGATTTGCGATCGAAGACACCCAGAAACAAGCAGAACAATTGGATTATATTTGACTATCTATTATTGTAAATAAAAGGTAAAATATAATATTTCTTTAACATTAACATAATAGAAATTATAACGTGACATAGGAATATAGTACAGCATAACAAACTCTAACGTACCATTCTTTGTTTAGTTTTTACTTTCATCTCCATTCACTTTCAGGCTCACCGTTTTGCATGCTCTCTAATTAATATTGTTATCAATCCATAGGCATGATGTTCTGTGTTATAATATATTGCAGTTAGTGATTCTGGATGAGCCGACATCTGGCATGGACCCAGAGGCACGCAGACAGACATGGGACATTCTACAGAGCCAGAGAAAGGGCCGGACGATGATTCTATCGACGCACTTCATGGACGAAGCCGATCTACTGGGAGACCGCATAGCCATTATGTCCAACGGAGAGATACAGTGCTATGGGACGCCCATGTTCCTCAAAAACAAATTCGGTCAGAACTTTTCAGCTGCCGTCGTTAGTTAGCTGTAGATTGCTTCCATCAAGAGTGTAACTTTGCCCCCACACAACGGTGGTGACCACTAACCAATTTCCTCTTCTACCCTTTCCTGTCGCCTTTCATCCTGCCTCCAGAAAGATGCATTTAAGCAGCATAATAACATAATACAACTAAGTAAGTAAGCCAACGTGAAGGCAACCATGAACATTGCGATAGGTAAGTATGCAAGAATACACGCTCGTTAATTGTCGTTGATCTAACTAGCTTTACAACCAACATAGAGTTACCGTGTCGCATAAAATATTTCTGCACAGGGCCAAACAGTGGTGAAGGCCTATTACCACCTCTTCTAAAAGGGGTGATGACAGGACAGAGCCATCACATTATAAAGTTACTCCTCTGACTGCTAGAGCCATCAACATTATCATCGTTCTCCTCATTATCATACGCCGCAGCAGCAACAACAACAACAACAACAGCTTAATAAATAATAATTATATTGTGGCTGGGAGATGGTTGAATGGTAACACGTCGGCACAAAGATCAAAAGGACGCGAGTTCGATACCTATTAGCACCACAAGGTTCCTTAGATGGCGATTATAAAATGAGCAGTAGTACAGATCTGCGCCTTGCATGGCTACCGTACAGTCAAAATTCGACTCCTGTTAAACTTGTTATCGTCTGTTACTACTACATCATGTAGTCTTACTGCGTACTTGTCAGTTTTAATTAATAAAAGAAGATTAATAATAATAATAATAATAATAATAATAATAATAATAATAATAATAATAATGATGATGATGATGATGATGATGATGATGATGATGATGATAATAATAATAATAATAATAATAATAATAATAATAATAATAAAAATAATAATAATAATACCATGAGCTCCAAGCTTAACTAATCTATTAGTAGACAGTATCTTAGAGCCTGAGGGATCTTAAATACCTCGGGCAAAAAAAAAATAATGATAGCAATAGCAGTGTAACATCATGTTATATTGTATTATGTAGAATCACTTAATTTATCGTTTTATTTTGTTGCACATTATTCATTTTGAACGATTCCTTAAGGTGTTGGATATCAGCTGACGATAGTGAAGACGTCCACGTGTGACGTGAATCGTCTACTTGATGTTATAAAGTCTCAAATTCCTATGGCCCGCTTGATGAGCGATGAGGCTAAAGAGGTGACGTTCGTTCTGCCGAGTAATCAAGCCTCAAATTTCGAGGGACTCTTCAAGACGCTTGAGACAGATCGCGCAACACTCGGCATCGACAGCTTCGGAGTCTCGATCACGACAATGGAGGAAGTCTTTCTGAAGTCAGTGAGAATAAATAGAGAACACCAATACCGTCGTTGTAATAAAGTTATAGTAGCCATCGATGCATTGTTATCAACATCGGTGTGCATAGGCGCCGACTTCTTGGGGGCCTTGGGTGCCAATGCACCCAGAGAAAAAGTTCAGTGGGGGCCTGGCACCCAGAAGAATTCGGACCTTAAATTAAATTTTTTGGGGTATTCCTAAAAAAAGGTCGTCACATTTTTTCAGGGGATGAATTCCTAAAAAAAAGTCGTAAAATTTTAGGAGAAAATCATCTTAAAATATGGACTGGCACCAGAGGCTGATCCAGGGGGCAATCCGGCCATGGTCCCCCATTTTTAATTTGTTTATGTTTACACACGTAGTAGACGACGAAATAATTAATTTTTCCGGATGACTAAAAAAAGGTCATCAGATTTTTTCGGAGATGATTTCCTAAAAAAAGTTTCGTTGGTCCTTAAAAACTTTGATAAACCTTCTAGATCCGCCCCTGACTGGCACCCAGAGACAAAAGCAAAAGTCGGCACCTATGTCGGTGTGCAAAGCAAATCCATGGAAAGTCCGGTCAAAGCGAAGCAGTTAAGGAAGAGAATCGGAAGCGGCATGTGTAGGAAATGAGTCGTGAAAGACATGTGAGGCTTTAGACGAGATCTGAAGGCATGCGCAACGTTTGCAGAGCCAATGTAATTGTAGAAAGAGATTTCTATAGCGTCTCTTCTGGCAGACTGCTTAGAGGCGGAAAGTAGCTTCAGAGTCCATTGCTGGCTACGAAACTGGACGGTCGAGAGCTGCCTTTTTTTCCCAAGGATAGTTTCAGATCAAGACCAGTGCCGTCTTAACAGCATTGTAGGCCCTGGGCAAAGCAATGCAATGGGGCCCCTGCCGTCCCACGGGAATAAAAATTTAAACGGGCAATAAAATTAAACCTATAGATTCATTGGTACTTTCAACTTTCACTTTGTAACAAAATGAATGTTTAAACATAAAGAAACAAATTGTCGAGCGATGCTTAATCAACACAAAATTTTGAACAATAGGGCCTATAACATAAGCCTTGAAATGCAAAACTATTTCAGCATATAAATTAAAATTAATTGTTAGGCTACACCGTACAGAGAGAGATGGTATTGTTACTCAATAAAAAACATTTATGAAATTTCTTCGCAGGGAATTAATTTATATTTGGTGCAGTCAATAGTCTTCAGGATGTCATTTTCTATGCACATTTGTGAAAGCCAGTTCAATCGCTGCTGCCCCATTGTACTGCGAAGCTGATTCTTTATAGGTTTCAATTTTAAAAATGAACGTTCCTCTGTACAGGTGGTCGTCATCATGCACATCAATACTCTGAGTGCAATTTCAACATTGGGGAAAACAGATTTCAAGTTTTCCAAAATTATATCATAGAGCAATTATAATAAAGCGAGTTATTCCTAAAAACAGTTTGCCATCCCTGCACTCAAAGCTAAAAAGTTTCACTTCTGCCGCGCGGGGAGGTCAAGAACATATTAATTTATTTGGTCTTTTTAATTTTTTGGAAACCTAGAATCGTAGGCCCCTGGTGACCGCCCAACGTGCCCATGCCTTAACACGGCACTGATCAAGACAGTCAGAATTCCTGGTCGGAGTCAGCACAGGAGGCGGTAGCGCAGTTATCTTAAACTTAGTCTTACAGACGTTTAGACCGGTCTTCAAAATTATTTGCATTCCTAAGGGCAGGCAATACAGTGATTTCAGGATCGGCTATGTAAGGTAATCGTAGTATGGCTAACTAATAGCTATGGGTCTACATTCTGGAATACTATGGAATAGAGGCTGATATGTCTATATCTTACTAATAAGTATGGGTCTACATTCTGGAATAGAGGCTGATATGTCTGTAACATCTATGTACAATGTTGTACGATGTACATCATAGCCTAAAAATGTATGGTGCTCTCCCCCATTGAATTTGCTTTGATTGGAAGTAGCCTACTGTGGTATCCCGGAATTGTAGAAAAGAAACGTGGTCACTGGTCACCCTCTAAGTCTAGGTCTTATCTAAAATACAGTGATTTCGCGATCGGCTGTGTATCGTAATCGTAAAGTCCAAATTTCTGAAGCGCCAATTTAAAGCTGAGTTGTAGCTGGGGTACTTTTAGAGTCTTTGAAACTTTGTCCAGTTTGAGTTCGCTTCTTCAAATGCCAGTAAAAATCGAATTGAAGTAGTCAAGACGGTTGAAAACAACAACACTAGGCAAACAAAATAAAAGCAGAAAAGGAAATAATAACGTCTATGCTGTGTTTTTAACGCAGAGTAAAGGATCCATCTACACTGGAAAGCGGAAAAGAGACGAACAATGCATTCAAACCAGAAAACATTTCAAGTCAGTTCTTTCTTCTTTCATTTCGGTACCGTTAACCACTTAGTCGCCACCATGCAGCCGTTCACCAAACGCATTCATTATCTGCTAGTCTGCGAACTAATGGGAAGTTCTTTCAATATAGAAACCTGTCCGCTTGGATGGTATATAGCTAAAGCGCCTTATTTTCACCTTCAGAGTTCATACCTACTGAAATGGATAGGGACATTGAAACATATTGTTATATATAGCTTGCACTGATATATTGGTAAAGTCAAGTGGTAGATCGATGGATAACTAGAGAAGTTCCGCTTGAACAGTTTAAGACAGTGTGGTGTCAGTTCCAAGGCTATAATTTAGAAACGATAGAAATGGTAGGACTGTTGAACTTGGCATTTGGTTTTGATCTGACGAGACCCTCTTCGTTAGTTTTCTGCCAGAGCTCCTTTCCTAGAATTTTAGGGAAAACCGAATGTGGTTTACTCGTGTTAGTTAAGACGTCTAAGCTCGATGTTTCGTGTCCTGTGTGAACAACGGCGTTGATATTTTCACTGAGGCTGCTTTTAAAGCCAACTCTTCGACTGCTGTAAAAGGTTTTGCCTTTGTGTTGACTGTTTTTCTCGCGTGTGGTGAAAGATCGAGAGAACGCTTCGAAAGGCAGACTGTTGTATATTATTTTGCTGTAAATAAACCTTTTCTATCATAGGTTCGAGGACCACATAGCAATATCTAGGCCTACATACCTAACTAAATCTTAGATATATAACTATGTATTACATACGTAAGTACATACATACGTAAAAAATATACCTACATAAATACATATGCATACCTGTGCATACTAAATATACGTGCATACGTACGTACAGATGCAAGAGAGTTTCAAAGTCTAGGTCCAGTAAACAACGAAGCTCGTTCAACTAGCAAGCACAAGTTTTAGGTATGGCCAGAGAAGGAAATACAGATAACCTAATTGATTAGTCGGGAACCATGTACTGTTGTTAGGCATTGTGGTTGACCAGAGTTAAATGTTGCTGTTATCGAGGCTAAAATAAGAAATATGATAATGAATTTCAGCTCTTGATTCGAAATACGACAAGGAGACCGGTTTGAAACGCCAGATTCTGCAACTGCGAGCCATGTTGTACAAGCGAGCACTTCATTCCCTACGGAATTACGTAATCACTTTGATCCAGATTCTGATTCCAGTCCTGTTCACCCTACTCGCCTGCTGCACCCTGATAAAGCCTTCAAAAGAAAAGGACACTCAATACCCACCTCTAAACCTTAGCCTAAGCAATTTTACAGCTCCAATAACTCCATACGACGTCAAACCTCCAATTGCGAACGCCCAGAAACTAGCATCTTGCTATGTGGAGAGTATTTCTAAGCAGAGCAAACCTCTAAACATCAGTTCTCAACCGGGATATACCACAATGGATGACTACCTGCTAGAGATCGGGAAAGATCACGGAGACCAGTACAACTGGAACTATGAGATCGGCGCTACCATAAAAGAAGATCCAGACGGAAAATTGAACATTATCGGATTTTTCAACAATCAAGCCTACCACACGATCGCTATCTCCTTATCGTACTTGGGAAACACTCTGATGCAATGCTTTGGCAACAAGGAGTACCAGATCGAAACCATCAACCACCCACTTCCCAAGAACCGCACGACGAACATCACGCAACAGGTCATTATGACCATCGCTCATGATTCAAGTAGAGGATTCGGTTTCGCCTACTGCGTGTCTTTCGGAATGGCCTTCCTGTTCAGCACCTTCTTGATTTTCTTGATCAAAGAACGAAAGTCGGGGGCCAAGCAGAGCCAACTCGTGAGCGGAGTCAGGCTGTTTAATTTCTGGATGGCGACGTTTTTGTGGGATTTCGTCAACTACCTCGTTCCGTGTATCTTCATAATCGTCGTCATTCTGAGCTTTCACACCGAGGGTTACTGGGAAAATGTTGGGTGAGTATACCGTATTTAGATGCAACCCTCCAAATCTCGTTCATTGTACTCACAATCTGACTATAAAAGATGGAACGTAATAGAGAAAGAAGATGAAAAGAACTAGAAGAAAAGGAACAAGCAGGAGAAGAAGCACGAGGAAGAGAATGAGTAGAGAATTAGAAGAGAAGGCGGCAGAGAGTTGGTATCAGTGGAAGGAGTCGAAGATGATGATGAAGATGATGAAAAAGAAGAATGGGAGGATGAGGAAGAATAAGAAGGAGGATATTGTTGATGATGATGATGATGATGCTGATGATGATGGTGATGATGTATTGTATTGTATCAATCAATCAATCAATCAATCAATATCATTTATTGGCATCAACGACAGTATTTAATCATGAGCTGTGAATGTTTAACATAAGAACTCGATAGTATATGCAGACTCGCATAATAATGCAAAGAAAAAAAATTAAAACTCATTTGGTAATAACATTTGGAATTCGTCGCGAGTTCTTTAAACATGTCAGTAAATGAAATCTTTAGTACCTGGTAAATAAAACATAGAACTGTCATCAACCGCAAATGGCAGCCCCCGAGGGACATAGGTCCCACTAATGCAGGTATGCCGACATGACAATGTACATTATTCAGATTGATGCAGTAGGACTGTGGTATCTTTGTCGTTTCATGCTACATAATCAGGTGACATGCACGCAAAGAGTGAATCTTAGCTATCTTAACTATCCTTAACTACTGTTTCCGTCTCCAGTGTGACGCCCGTTCAGTTAGGATATTCATCTTAGATAATCATATCCTGAGGCTGACTCAATTCATATCAGAGGATGAGAGGACGTATCGTAGTTTCTTTTTAAATAGAAACACACTCTTACTAGATCTTATGTAATGAGGCAGTAAACATTTATAAAGCGCCTCTCAAAGTGTTCGCTAAAAACAGAGGCGCTCCCAGTGCGCAAGACCCAGTGAATAGAATGTGGTTTTAAGACAACGGAACGAGGCACTTGGGCCACCAGCCAATGAAGAGGCACGTGTCAATGGAGGGAGTTGTTTCCATAGAACAGGACCAATGCAAGTAAAGGCTCGAGTTTTGGCCATAGTGATCCTGGCTCGTGGCACAAAAAGATCATGGCGATTAAGCGATCGTAAAGGACAGAGGGAAGTAGCTGAAACTGGCAGACGAACACCTGGCAGACGAACAACTGGCAGACGAACACCACAGAGGTACTTGGGTACTAAGCCTGTATACTATGTATAGGACCGAAGGACTAAAGCGACAACCTTATATTATGATTAGAACGATGATGATGATTATACGACAACGACGCTCACAAGGGGGAAACTTCAGATATATAGTGTGATCGATTTTATTTTCGTAGCCTCTGCATATGAAGGCCAGCGGGTAGTAGTGGCTAATCCTCTTCTTCGCCCCGATCTCATCACCATCAGTGTATATTTAATAGCTGACTACGCTACTGAAAAAGACATTTAATATAACTCCTCTGAAGGACTCTGAATTTCGGACGTCTGAGCTGATGAATAAGCACTGAAATATGATTTCGTAGACAGAGTGAAACTCAAAAGATGATTGTTTAGCGATTGTTTAATTCGGGTATAACTTAATTTCAGCATTGTCTTACTGGATTTGCTACTCTACGGTTGGTCCATGTTGTCCTTTACCTACCTATTTTCCTTACTTTTTGAAGAAGCGTCAGTCGGATTTGTTTGGCTTTCCGTTATCAATATTGTTACCGGTAAGCAATCCTCGTAATTCCTTAATCCTGGTAGCCATCTTGCTTAAATTACTATCAACGACACAACAGTCGCAGAAAATCGAACGAAACAGTTGGCAAGGAAATTGCATTAATCTGTACTGAAATATTTTCAAAGAAAGCGCCGATATTAAATATCGGTGTTTTCACTTTTGTTCTGGTGTATAATGTAGGCCTATATTCTCTAAAATTGAGGCTAAGAATAATGTCACGTCCTCTTCTGAATGAAACAGAGATGTTTTAGACTTAGTCCACTATTCATCGTATAGATTGTATATTTATAATGTATAACTGTAATATCAGTTATACCTTTACAGCCATTTTTCCAAAAAGTGGATTTGACCCACTCTTATTTGCAATCTGCAAATATCCGTAATTTAAGCCCCAGCATGCCGATATGTTAACTTCTGAAGTATTATTCTGTATTGAAATAAAAGGCTGCGTTAGAAGCATATTCGTAGACTCTGGGGGCAGCCGGGACACCAAACCGGGGCACAATACCTGAATTGGACTGTACACCCAATGCAACAAATGTAGAATGAATAACCAACCCCCCCCCAATATTTTGGACAAGTTTACGCGAGTGGATTAAGGAATATGCAGCTGAGATGAGACCACAGTTCTATCTCCTTCAACACTGTATTTTAATATCACAACACTACGCATACGTTACAGTGTGGTTATGTTCCTATTGAAGGGACTCTTGCACCAGTCGTTATCGAAATGATGAAAATGGTTGCGACTGAAAAAGGCTCGAAAACAATGAAATGGATATGCTACGCCATCTTTCCTAATTACTGCTTCAGCGTGGCTCTTCAGGACATCTACAACAACCACAACAACCAAAAAGCCTGCAACGAAATGGCCAAAGGAGAGAAACTTGCCGATTTCTGCGCAACTGTGAAACAGACTGGTCTTCCCCATCCTTGTTGTCCAGGTACAAGATATTTGTGTGGAGTTTTCGGAAAGAAATGTGAATAGGTGAAAAATCTATCGCGCAATATAAATTTAGTGGTAGATCAATGTTTAGTGTATGCAGTATGAGAATTGTAGAAAAAAAGACTGGGGGGGGTAGACTTTGATTCATATGGAGTTGGGGTGTGCAATGAAGGCTTAACTATGGGCCCTAAGAAAGACTAGAGGTTGAACTTCAACTCCCCGACAATTCTCACCCTGAGTGTTTGCTTCTTTGTACGAATGTAGATATGTATGCACATGCATGTATATATGCATGCATTTATTGTCACTCCTCACTACAAAGCAGCTTCATCCTCAAACGGCGAACACTTCAACAAGACAGCTGCAACATCGACAACTCAGCAACTCGGTCGGTCACGTGACAAAGAGCTGTAAGAGGAGTAAACCTCATTCGGTTCTCCTACGAAAGTCTAAATAACTTAGCCATGGCAGAAATCTAACAAACAGGTTATCGTGAGACAAAATCTAGATGCCAAGCTCTCTCATCCTAACACGAATTAGGCCTATATAGACTCAGTCTTGTTGTCAAGACCTTAAACCTCAAGACCAAGACCAAGACTTTGAACCTCGAGACCAAGACCAAGACCAAGACTTTGAACCTCGAGACCAAGACCAAGACTTTGAACCTCGAGACCAAGACCAAGGCCAAGACTTTGAACCTCAAGACCAAGACCGAGACTCCTTGATACATGGGCTAACCGCGCTTTATATACGCTAGTTTCCTGCTAAAACACTCAGCGTACAATCCTTTTACTAGGCACCTGGCCAGTCTGCCCTTACATGCAAAAATGTAAATACGTAATGGAACTAAATATTGTCAAAAGTCTTCCTCTGGCAACCGTGCTCCTTCGGCCCACACTAAACCCATAAGTTCCCCATAACCACTGGTTGCACAAATGTTTCGATGTTATGGCCAATGAGGGCCAAATTTTTTCGAAGGCGCACTTACCTAGCCTAGGCTACTATTTATTTTTCTTGAAGACAATTAATTGTTGTTTTCCAATACTAATAATAAAATAACATAAATCTCATGACATCAACTTTTTATGTAACGCAACCCTCATTGGCCGGCCAACTGCTCACAAAATACTAATCAATACTAATCAATACACTGGCGGCAGCTCTGCTGCCACAGGCTGCATGAAGGTCCTAGCCGAAGGCCAACCGCCGCTTCAAACTAATGAATATTCATGCGAATGACGTCACTGTTTACAAATTCACTGGCTTGGCCGAAGGCCAGCCGCCGCTTCAAACCAATGAATATTCATGAACAATTAAGTAACTGTTTACAAAATGGCGTCTATATTCAAACGGTCTGAGGCTTGTTTTCAACCATCATTCAAAGTAAATTTAAATATACCCTTAAAGGCTGTTCTTCTAAACTACCGGTTTTAAACATTTACTTAGCTAGCGAATAGGCGGTAAGGGCCAATTTCAAATGTAAGCGTTTGCACCGTATATGCTTATCCTTCAATCATAATCGTAATAATTAACTACAAATTTCTAAGGCGCTACTCTTAAGCTTAGCGCGGATCACAAGCTTATTCACGAGCGCACAACTTGAGCCTAAAAGCATTTGAAGGGCCAAATAAAGTAGCCTATCGTTAACAAATAAAAATGGGCGTAGGGAGTTCGCTGTCATCATATTACTTCTATAGAGTAGACCACTAACTGATAGCGGCAATTCTCACAACAATGCCACCTACATAGAAAATTATTTATTGCCTTTTCCTTGTTAGTAGTTTTATGTCACTTTGACTTTCTGAAATTTCTTTCGAAATAGTTTCATGTCCTTGAAACAAGACATTTGAAAGCTGCCTTATGAAAGAGACTTGGGATTGGATCAGTTTTTGTTTAACATTTCAATGCTTTGATGCTCTGAAGTTACCAAATGCATAATAAATCTCACACACATTGGAAAACGCATTTTAAAATTGTATATAAACCGTCTGAGGACGGGCAATCATCCAGTTATGAATAACACGGCAGCGTTTTATGTTCATGAGCGTAATAATCACTTCGCAAACAGTAAGTTGCTCTGTCTGTTATTCCTCTGTTGTTTGGTTGAATTCAATCTAATCTCAATTAATGACTTGTGTAACGCCGTTGAAATGATGTCCAAGCCATCAGTCGATGGTAGCTTAAAGGGAAATCGCGAAAAATCCTCATTGTCCATCGGATAAAGCTGATAGATCAGGAAAGCCAGAAGCAGGATGCGGCGAGTGAGTAAGTAGAAAATATGAGCAACAACCGTATGCAAAAGACTGTTATTGTGTTTAAAGGCAATTGTGAGCCAGATTGCATCGAAACGGCTGACAACTACCTGTCGTTGACGTCTCCTGGTGTGGGTTTTGCAATGATCTTCATGTCCATTCAAGGCGTCGCCTTCTTCATCATTCTCGCCATCGTTGAAACTGACCTATTCGGACGCCTGTTCCACGCCATCACACCGAGCCGAGTGAATCAGACCATGCTCACCGAAATGAATACTGATGAACATGGGAAGATCATCGAAGACTCGGATGTGGCAAATGAGCGACAGCGCATCACGTCGAATCCGATACGAGAACTCGTCAAGACGGAATCAGTCGTCACCAAGGATCTGACGAAGCTCTATAAAAACTTTGTGGCCGTTAACCAGTTGAGTATCGGAATCTCTCAGAAGGAATGCTTCGGTCTCCTGGGCGTCAACGGAGCCGGAAAGACGACCACCTTCAAGATGCTGACCGGAGAAATCCGGCCATCCTTCGGAAGCGCCTATATTGCTGGGATAAGCGTCCAAGACGACCTTGCACAGGTGCATCAGAAGATCGGCTACTGTCCGCAGTTTGACTCCATCATCGACCAGATGACTGTTCACGAGACGCTCTGGATGTACGCATGCGCGCACGGAATTCCGGCTGAGGTCCGACAAGAGGTCATCGACCGACTCATTGAACGTCTGACGCTTAAGCCATTCACCAAAAAACTTGCCGGAACTCTCAGGTCAGCATCAAATTTTTACTAGTATTTTTATTATTTATCTCAGGTACAAGTAATCCTTCAGGATCTCAAATATTAGGGATGGCATTATTCTGGAATGGCTAGTCTTCGCTGTTGTTGTCCTCAGTGTCGAAAGTGGTAATTATCACTAAAAACCGTGTCCCTACATAACTTAAAATAATTCATGCATATAACCATCAATTTTAATGAAACTTCATAATAATGAAGCTTGATAGTCCAGCTAAGTGCTGTATACATTATTTTTTTTATAAAAAGCTGAACCCGCCTAAACTATAATTATGTCACGACAACCCTCGGAAAATGGTGTTTACCGAGGAAGATAAACATTTCATAACCCAAAAGAATTAAAAAATCACGGTACAAAACGTTTTTTAAAGGAATTTTCAAATAAAGGGTTGATTCATGGTAGATTTAATGTTCTCCTTTCAAAGATCGATAAAACTGGATCTTTTTTTTATCGTCGACCCGGTAGAGGCCGCCCGCTAACGGCCAGAACGGTTGACAATGAGACTTTTGAGTTAGGCCTACTGCAAACTGAAACACCTGATTTCATTCCGCCTCCTTTGTGGCCACCTAAATCAGGTAAAATCAGGTCAAGTATAAAATATGGAGTGTCGTGCAAGAAAAGGTGTACAGATATCGAATACATGATGTCAACGAGTTGCGTCATCGAGTTTTGGAGGGATGGGACGAATTGGATCAGCGCATCGTTGAAGTCAGTCAAGCAGCGCTGTATGCGTCTTTGCGCATGCGTGGATGCCCAAGGATATCAATTTGAACTTAAACTTTAAGTTTCTTAATGCTCTCTAATAACTCCCGTACCTTTACTTAAAATTTCTTTGACATAAACTTATATCTGAGGAAGTTATCGTAAAATATGCAAGGACACGGTTTTTTATGACTCACCGTGTATAATACTAGCAGGTTTACCCGGCGTTGCCCGGGGTTATAAGTTTCAATCCCTGTAGCGAATAAGCAACAAATTTAGGTATATGTTTAAATGCGTGTAGCGAATAAGGAAGAAATTTAGGCGACCTGTGGGGGAGACTGCTTTGCAGTCTAGGCGTGGACTGACTGCTTCGCAGTCGCCCTCTGGCGACGACTGCTTCGCAGTCGGGGAGACTGCTTTGCAGTCTCCCGTGGACTGACTGCTTCGCAGTCGAGTGGCGACGACTGCTTCGCAGTCTCCCGTGGACTGACTGCTTCGCAGTCGAAGAGGGTGAAGCCGGCGTTGGCGGGTTCAAGAAAACGCCAGAAATCTAGCCCTCACTGCCCTTAGTAAAGCAGAGTCTTTGAACATACAATTTTGCTGTAAAACGATGAATATAGTTCGATTCGATCGTAATTAAATTTTGTGAGAAAGTAAACAACGTCGTTATTTGCATTATTAATGACGTTAGGGAATTCCCGCGCCATAAATAGAAGCGCTTCGCGCTGGGTCGTCATGGACGGTCGGTTGGGTAGAGTTTTGGGGGATTTTCACCATGTTAGCGGTGAAAAGGGGGTACGCGAACCCCTCCACTGGGTGTCCGAAGCCGAGGCCGACACAGTCGTGAAGGTTTCGAGTGAAAAGGTGCAAAATTGTAGAAGTTAAGCCCGGTCAAACAGACAGACAGAGAGACAGACAGACAGACAGACACACAGAATTCTCGCTTTATTTATATAGATTATTATTATTATTGTTGTTGTTATTATTATTATTATTATTATTATTATTATTATTATTATTATTATTATTATTATTATTATTATTATTATTATTATTATTATTATTATTAGTTTAAGATATAATCCTTGAGGAACCAAAAATGACCGGAGAAAATTCGAAGTCATCTGGAACTGCAACAACTCGTCGCGTTTAGGCAGTACATGAGAAGTAATACAGAAGGCATGGTAGTGAAGCGCTGAAATGCAATAGCAAGACTATGCAAGAGACTGCCATTTAGGTTTAGTCTCGGAAGTATTAGTTGGACAACGACCCAAGATTGGGACAAAATCAAACCCAATGTTTGATTTATTATTACCGTCCTGTTGTTGTTGTGGTTGTTGTCGTTGTTGTTGTTATTATTATATTTTTTATGCCCCGAGGTATACAGGATCCCTCAGGGACTTCAATATTAATTAATAAAAATAATATTTTCGTTTAATATTTTCAAACTGACAATAACGCTGTATGATTACAAATCAGTATGAACCGATGTTCACAAGTTATTACAGGAGTCGAATTTAACTGTATACGGCAGCCATGCAAGGCGCCGATCACGTCATACATCTCATTTTTAACAACGCGCCATCTGGCGAATGAAAATAGGTTGAGTGGACCGGTTCGGGAAGCGATCCGCTACCGCTTGCTCTTCACGCCAGTGATGTTGCCACTACTCTATGGACCCCCAATTAATGTTACGTATTATTATTATTATTATTATTATTATTATTATTATTATTATTATTATTATTATTATTATTATTATTATTATTATTATTATTATTATTTATTATTATTATTATTATTATTATATAGTTTCCTTATATGCAAATTTGTCCGTCGTAGGACGCTACGTCACAAACGGCTTCTGTTCTATTGTGAAACCGTTTGTGACGTCAGTACTGCCGTCTTGACGACGGCGGTCTTGACGACGGCGGTCTTGACGACGGCGGTCTTGACGATACATATAGGCCTATAACATGACGTCATAATATGACGGGTTAATACTCTAACACTATATACTGCCGTCATAATTATGACGGGAAAATACACTAGTTATTATTATGAAGCAATTGAGTCATGACGTATAGTTAGGCATCTGACATATTATACATACTGTTGACCCTGACCAATAATCAAATTAAATTACTAAATTATTATTATTTTTGTTGTTGTTGTTGTTATTTATATTATTATTGAGCTCCTATTATTATGTTTCGGACGTGCAATGTGAACCTTTAACTCAACAGAAGTCTCAATGAAGGACTGCGAAAATCGAGTGCGTCACGAAAATGGACAAATCAGTGTCGTCTGAAGATGTAGATCTTGCTATTGTTTGGGTCCTATACGTTTCTAATAAATCAATACAAAGAAGAGTGGTTGACGATATTGACGCACATAAAGTTATATTCCGACACGCTTCTCAACCCTCACACGCCTCACCTGCAATGACGCACCGTTTGTAAAAGTTGAAGGCACAGATCTCGATTCTCTTCTGCTTTTCAATTACCTTTACCTTGCCTTACCTCTTCACATTTAACCTTAATTTTTGTGCTGGTACTTTTCTTGCCTAACCTTGACCTTAGTTATCTTACCACATCTTACGTAGCCATAAAGTACCATAGCATACAATACCTTATAAACTTGACGTGTATTGTGTCACGTTGTTGGTAGTGGAGGAAACAAGCGTAAGTTATGCGTGGCCGTTGCGTTGATGGGAAATCCGACGGTCGTCTTCCTCGATGAACCGACAACGGGCGTCGATCCAGAAGCCAGAAGACACGTCTGGAATACTCTGGCCGCCACACGAAACGCCGGCGCCACCATCATACTCACATCGCATAGGTACATTCACGCCTTCTAGTATTGCCTATTATATTAAACGCCCCAGAATGGCTGATATTCAAGGGCATATCACCAATTTATTAATTCACTAATTAAGCAATCAATCCATCGATCTAATTTATTCGTTCGTCCATTTCTTCGTTAGTGCAGTCAGGAAACGTGTTTGCGTACACATGTGTATGTATACACATATCGCACTGCTTATCTTCAGTAATATAGACCAATGAGTATTGTTTGATATACCGCCAGAGTAATCGGCACTGGTCGAACAAGACAGGAACTAGATAAAGACGGCGTTATTTTTGACGGATTCAGTCAGAGGAAGAGCAGAATAAGGAAGAGAAGAACGAAACACTGCAGCTTCTCTGAAATCATACTTGACACAGCAGCGTCCCAGGAAAGCAAGCGACTAAAAACACTTTTTGACGTACCCCTCCAGCATACCCATCTAGAGACCACTTAGCCCATATTCCTATATGGAACCCGAATAGAGCCAATTTGGGTCCCATCTCCTGTCCATGGAAATTCTGGAAGCGTACTGGATAGATAGCAAGATTACGGTAATACTCAAAGAAGTAAATGTTACCTATCGCAATCTAACCAGACGGAAAGATCTAGCCCCAGAATATCCAGCGATACGTGGAAGAATCTAAGAATACC
The DNA here is from genome assembly GCA_963556255.1 of Allolobophora icterica. NCBI lineage: Eukaryota > Metazoa > Annelida > Clitellata > Crassiclitellata > Lumbricidae > Allolobophora > Allolobophora icterica. The sequence goes on from OY744604.1 coordinate 26,475,172, forward strand.
AAGAGACTTTAGACTGGAGAACAGGTCATCAGCGAAGGCGAACAGCAACAGTTGGAGAGAAGATGCCTGAATATTAGACGGAAGAGGTCGCCTGTATTAATTTTGACATAATTGATACTGAGCAGACACTTAAACCGTTCGCCTTGCATAAACTAGAACCATAGTTCGTTGAAGCTATGTCCTAATCATCTGTGTAGCGCAGCTGAAGTACTCTTGTATTAAGTCTGAAGTGTAGACACTTTTAGGAGACATTCATACGAAGAATGACAATAAGGATTGAAGAAATACTCGTCTCGCAAAGTGGTCGGTTGGCTGCAGGCAGTAGTTACGATCCGATACATAGGCGTATACGTTATACCTACATAAAATATGGCATAATGCATTCATAGCCTAACTATGTGTAGTATAACAAATATATATAGTTCGACACAAATATGTCGTTGCTGCAGCATGATGTCTCTTGTTTTCCAAGCATGGAAGAATGCGAAGCCATCTGTACTCGACTGGTTGTCCTCGTCAACGGTCGGTTCCTGTGTCTCGGAAACCTCCAGCACATCAGGGATAAGTTCAGCGAAGGATACACCCTCATCATTAAGCTGAAACGCTCAGAGGCCGCCGAAGATCCCGAGCAACTGCAGGAACGGATTGAGAAACTGAAGATATTCGTCAGCCAAACGTTCCCGGGCAGCGTCCTCAAGGACCATCACGAGAACCTTCTTAACTACGAGGTCAAAACGCGGGTTATTAAATGGTCTGAAATTTTCGGGATCATGGAAAAGGCGAAGGTGACGTACGAAATCGAGGACTATTCGGTGGGACAGACGACTTTGGAGCAACTGTTCATCGGATTTGCTCGTCAGCAGCAAGGACCGCGACAAATTTCCAAGAAGAAGAAATGCTTAGGACTTTGCTAGGAAGAAGACAACTCCTCAAATTCTACCTATCTTTCTCCCTGCGCCATTTATTGATCTGATTTTTATACTGTGAAGCTACAAAGCATAAGAAGATAGAAGAACTATACGAATGATAATATTTTATTTGATCTTTACAAATATTCTATGAGAATGCTTTATGTGTCTAGCTGGTTGCAAATGCGCATCTTTACGACGTGAAGTCAACCTCGAAATATATTTCGTCAACAAGAAACTGGTATTTCATTTCAAGTACAGTAATCGATTTGTTGCCATACGGGATATGGAGTGATTTCTGTGGAACGAAGAAGACATTTTTTCCATGACCTGACTATCTCCCTTAGAATTATGAATTTTCTCCAAGCACTTCGAGATGGTTCCATTAGAAGGGAGAAGGAAGGAAGATTTAGCCTACTCTTCTCTCTTCTCTCACTCGTTCAAACTATTATCCCATTGAAGAAAATTTTATATTTTTTGTCAAAATTTCCCTCTGGCGAAAACTTCTTACTCTACAGTGGGTTATGACCTATACGTGTTTTAGTCAAATGAGTCTTTAAAACAAAAAGAAAGCAATATAGGGCCTACTACGCGAGCACGGCAAAGGGATCGATTAATACTTCGTCTGAGATGAAGAAATTTAAGCCTATGTATGATCCAGGTGCTCTGAATTCATGCAAAAGCGTATGATTATGTAGGCCTATATCGTATAATATTTGATGTGGACATATTGCGCGATAAAACTTGAAGTATGCCTAACCTGACCCAAACTTAGATCCACACCTGACCTGGTGTTTACACTGAGTATTTCCGGTTTTATTATTTTATGGAGTGGAGGAAGTGGATGAAAACGAGATTGGAAAGCGGAAGCGATATGAAGCAACAACTGATTCATGTAGAGGAGAAGAGTTCGCTAGCTGAGTAAAAGCGTTTGCATGCCGAAAAGGAGAGGATGGACACAGAATTATCCTTTTACGTGAGAAGTCATATTTGGGTATACTTCAGCCTTCAGTTTCTGAAGGTTACCTGCTATCTCTTCGGTTTATTCAAAGTAACCTAACATACATGAGGGATAAGACCCCGTGTCTTTTTTCACTCCATTGAGAAGGTAGACTTTAATCATGGCATTGAAGAAAGTTCACCATCGTTGCCTATCTCATCCACGAGATTCCATTACAAGAGGTTGTCTGTGGAAACATGTGCCAACAACAGGAAACTGAAATTTTCTTTACTGTATGCATGAAGGATCACCCCCAGATTTTACCTGGAGGAATTCAATTACATGTATAAAAGAGGCAAACAATCACTCAGGCAGTTTTTGGACCAATTGCATAATGTGTCTGATTATTACATCGAAGGTAAAGATGTCTCTGATATCGAATATCTTATGAATGATGTAATCTTGTAAAGTCTTTGATACTCGCTATTTGTGAAGAAGCTAGGAAGCCAAAACATCCAGTGCAATTGCAGCGTACTCTGGCATGCTTTAAGTAGAGAGTAGAAAGTTGAGTCATTGTGTACAAAGGCAGAGTTATCAGTCAAGACCAGAAGGGAAAACTTTGGGAAAAAACGCCCAATAGCACAGATAAAGAGGCTATGTTGGAAAACTAATGAAAAGGAACCGAGACGTCTCTTGATATTAGCCCACTTGTGTAAATGAAATCTATGCAACGTCATTACAACAACCAAACCCTAATATAACTTATAGCCCTCTCTCTCCATTCCCCACCGCCTGTCAATAATACATCTCTGCAACATAATGAAATCTACATTTAAATCTAATGGCATCATCGTCGGTTGCCCATATTTCACAATCAACGAGGAAATTAATTTCAAGTGCGAAGTAACCATAACCATAGCCATTAGTCTCATTGGCCCAAAGAGAACAATGCAAACATATAAATACCGTTACGTAAAATAAAGATATTCATCTAATGGGCACAAAAGGAAGCAATAAAGGGACCGAATTCTTGTTAACTATTGCCACTTATAGTGTGTACTTAATGTTGGTCTAATGCTTCGTGGCGGACTAAGACATTCATAGCAACTCAATGGATAGATTAGGGGAAAAGCACGCTGGTGCATTTCTATTTAGTGGTGCCACGGACCAAATACATGCATAATATTTAAGCCTTTTAGCTATGCTGGCGTCAGATTTATGTGCATATCATCATTTCCCGACCATCTGATATTATAAACAGAACAGAATGAAAAACTGACGTCACAATAGACACGAAAATCGAGTTCGCAAACACGCTGTTAAATGCACCGCAGTTGACTTGAAAAGATTTAAGTTTGGCTGCTAACATATCTCGGCATCAAAAATACGGAAAATCTTCGTTGTCATTCGCCTTTAATTGGCCAAGTTTTGTTATGTCAATACCTATGCCTATCGTGATATAATATAGGCTACGTTTGCGTGAATTTACTCCTGGAAAACCCCTTAAATGAGATCAGTTGTCTGGAATGTGTGAGAAAGTGGTCTCACCGCGATGTCCGAGGATAGAGAAACTGCAACGGAATCTGACGAAGACGCGTATGCTATCATGCTTCTATCACGTTACAGTTCATTGGTTTTTCATTCATTCATTCATGTAAAAAATTTAATATAGCGCCCCTTCAAGTTACCTACTGAGAAGGCATCCACGGCAAAATAAACTGGAGTTAAGTAACTTGTAAAACATAAGCGAACTATTTTTAGGCAACAGAGGCATCTGCAATGGAAGATGATTCCAGATGGAGGGGCCGACTACAGAGAAAGCACGACACTGCCTAGTTGCGGTGGTAGCATGAGGAACCAAGAGCTCACCCGCAGAAGAAGAGCGAAGGACTCGACGGCCAGCCACATGAGAGACAGGACAGCAGAGGGCACGTTAGTAAATCGGGGCACAGCCAAGTAGGCATCGCCAAATCAACGAAGCTATTCTATAGTTCAGTAGTCACCAACCCGCGACTCGCGAGCTGCATGCGGCTCTCGAAAGTTTTGTGGCGGCCCTCCACAGCTTTCCAGGAAATGACATTTTCTGTTACGAAATAAAATTGCGCTATAAACATGGACTATTTCCGTGATATTATATTTTATGATCAACGCGAGCGGTAATAGCGCTCTCCGCTAGTATTTGTTGTGCTCCTAATTTTGATATAAAACCATGGCGGCTCCTAGAAGTTGCCAAACTTCGCAATGCGGCTCCCAAAAGTTGCTAAACTTCGCAATGCGGCTCCTCACCGAAAAAAGGTTGGAGACTACTGCTATAGTTGATGCGTTGCGATATGGGGAGCCAGTGTAGTGTGTCACGCATAATAGGTGAGACAGGGCACGTTTAGGAAGGCGACCAATGAGACGCGCAGCAGATCGAAGAACCCGATCGCGACGAGCTGTCAAAGAAAGTGGCAGGCCTACCAGGATCGAGCAGCAGTGGTCAAGTCGACTGGTGACAAAGGCATGGATAAGGGTAGCTGCAGCATCATGAGATAAGGAGCGAGAGTTAACCCGCAGCTGGCCCAGCTGATAGTAGCAGCTATGAGTAAGCTGATTTATATGAAGGGAGAAACAGAGTTCATTATCAAGAATAATTCCCAAGTCTCGGACAGATTCTAAGAAGGCAACATGCAGAAATGTATCAGCCACCAAGGACAGATCAACGCCAGCGAGACGCCTGCGTACGCCAAGCCAGAACTGGGTCTTAGACGAATTGAGAACAAGACGGTAAAAGGCTAGCCAACTAGAAAAAGCGTTCATTGCCTGACACATCTGTCGGACAGCCACCACTGCACAGTCAGGGGGACAGTGAACATAGGCCTGTACGTCATCAGCATATAGCTGGTGAAATACCCCACATTAAGTCAACAAGGCTCCAATACCTGCAGTGTAAATAATATAAAGCAGAGGCCCAAGAACAGAGCCCGGAGGGACACCACAGGGTGAGCAGGAACCCAGGCAGACCTCGAGGAACCAAAGGCGACACAGATTGTGTGCTCTGAAAGAAAGGAGCGAAGCCACACTAAAGGCTTATCAGTCTGGCCAAAAGAAATAGAAAGACGCTGGAGGAGTATATGATGGTCGACACCTTTCCCACAGTCATACTTCCTCTGGTAGTACCGGATAGCTGAAAAGACTGAACTCTAGCTCACTTGAAGGTCAATCAATTTGCGTACGTACATTATCAGTAGACCCCTACCCCCCCCCCATTCGCAAGCGTACGCAAACACATGCATTTCGGTTACCCCCTCCATGCGTACGTAATATATGGATGGCCCCTTCCCTGATTAAATGAGAACATGCGCTGCATAATCTTTTAAATGTGAATATCCCGGGTTCTTTTCGAAAATCTAATATTTCGAGTTTCTTTTCGATGGAAAGACATTTTTCTTTCGATTGTTAATATTAAAGTGTGGGAACTGCGCAGGCTTATAAATTTTTTACAGAGGGGCCAGTTTTGACAATTTTATTAGGGGTTCTTGAATGTTTGACAGTTGTTGACAAAGGGGTCAAAAATGCCTAAATTTGTTTTGCATGGTTAACGGGCCAGACCTAAAGAGACATACATCTCGTTTAGACGTCATATAACTAACCAATGTATCAATTCTTTTATGACTTGATAAGTCACCGTTGAGCACAGGGTTTCAACCTTGACTCATTCAACTGTCAACGCTAATCCAGTTGGATATTCCATCGTCACTGTGTATGGCTTGACTAATTTCATTGTGTTTGTAGCTATCTTCTGAAGTCGAACGATGCCCCAGGTAGCAAAGGAGACGGGAGAAATATTCCGAAATCTGACAAGTTCGCTAAGTCAAGCGGCGCTTTCAGGTCAACATTGCGTTACAATACATCGCATTATATTACAGTCCATCTTAGCCCCACTCACAATTCATAATTATGTTGTCCAACTGACAACTCGTTGTCCGCTCATATAAATATCGATAAGGTGATATCGCTTAGAGAAGGGATTGGTGTGATTGCATTTGGCCCCACCCGAAAGAAACAAATCTTCAACCGATTGACTTAACCTTTCTTTCATGTGGAACACGGTAACCAATTGCTTAGAGCGCATGCATTGTAACGAGAAGAGAACTGTTTCTGGCCTTAATCTCTCGGAGGGTTATTCTCTGTAGGACCTTGCAAGTCCTTCACTTACAATTGCTCATCGTCATCGAACGATGCTTTGTCGCCAGATAGTGTTTGATTAACTGCAGCTGATGTCTCAGTGTCAACATAGTAGGCTACTGTGATGATGATGCTGTTGATGATGTGGGCGACTGAATGAGAACATGTGATGCAATGATTTGTGTACATGTCGTCGTCTGCCAAGTGCTAAGTGATGATGGTGAAGGGTGTTACTTGAACTGTAGACAGTTTTGGTTGCTGCTTTGGAAGAACTGGTTGCTCCAGAAGAAGATGGTCATCTGGACTGTCTTAATCGTTCTATTTCCGATCCTTTTGGCTTTAGTTCTCCTCCTGATTCGAACCGCATCCGATCCCCGTCTGATCTCAAACACAACGATCTATGACAGCTTCGTTGTTAGTACGAACTTGAATAGTATCGTAAAGACGAGTGAAGGACAGTTGATCCTCGCCTACGCTCCCAACACAACCCTCGTTCAGGGGATTGTGAATATGATGCGCTTGTTATTTAACGTCAATTTTCCACCGGGTAGGTCATATTCATATACACCAAGTTCAAACTGCAGCTATCTATCTAGCTATCTATCTATCTATCTATCTATCTATATATCTATCTATCTATCTATCTATCTATCTATCTATCTATCTATCTATCTATCTATCTATCTATCTATCTATCTATCTATCTATCTATCTATCTATCTATCTATCTATTTACGTACATACCTACCTACGTATACCTACCCACCTACATGCTTACCTACCAGTTGGCAATGAATAAGATTAACACTACATAAGGCTACATACATAGAGCTACATCACATAAGGCTACATCACATAAGGCTTCATCTGATGTGACGACAGCATGGACACTACGCGGTAGAGCAGCGGTTCTCAACCTTTTTAGTGCTGCGACCCTTCATAATATTTCCAAAGTTGTGATGGCCCCCCAAAATAAAAGTGATTGCGTTACTCCGCATTTTTGCTACCATTTTGATATATTTTACTTCTCACCATTTGATAATCCATACGCATCATGCATAAAATCATAGTAAATCATTAACCAAGAAAACGATTTGTATTTTTTGCTGGTAATAATTTTTAAAAATTTAAAAGTAAAATTTAGTAAATGAAACGTTTGTTTTAACTTTAATAGTTATTGCGTACTTCTTAGCTGTCGCCGGTGTCCCGAGATATTCTATCCCCCCTAAAGCGTATCCCCCGGATGGAATAAACCGGTTTAGAGTATCCGGTGGGATGAACCATTCTATCCCCCTCGTCATACGCATCACGATAGCCTCGACGAAATTCCAGTCAAAATCACCAAAAACAAAGTAAATTGATTTCAGGTCGACGTACAAACTAAAGATACGCAATTCAAAAATTTTATGTGTGCAATAAATCCAAACAGTACGACTGAATACACTTAGAAACCGCAAAAAATGCAAACTAAACCGAATCCTCCATTTCGCTAAGGGGGATACGCATGTATGGGGGATACTCTATTTCGTGACACCGGCACTAAGTTTTACTGCGTGGCGGTAGACGCATGTATGCGAAGGCTACTTGTCCGTCCTTTCGCATAGACGTACAAATAAACGATAGGTGATACTGACTTCACCAATATCTTGTCCTGACGTAGATCTTGGCTTTGCATCTGAGGCTGCTCTGGAGAACTACGTTGCGACAGGCAAACGAAGAATATTTGGGGCAATTGTATTCGTCGTTTCGAACGATTCGGTCAGTCTTCCGAAGAAGATCATCTACAAGATCCGTCTTCGATCGGATTTTGTTGAGAGCAGGAAGGTCGCCTGGGAAACAAATGCCATGTTCGATGAATATGATACGTCGGGACCGAGGGAGCCGTATGAACCAGAGGCAGACTATGGTGGAATGCTTCCAGGTATTTGGATTGAGTCTTGGAATTTTCGCAGTGTCTTATTTACAATCAAAGAGACAGGGGCCATCCACATATTACGCACGCAAGGAGGGGGTCGGGGGTCGGATTTCGGCGATTTTGCGTACGGGTGCGAATGGGGGGGGGGGCAAATTGTGTACGTACGCAAAATAAATGTCTAATTATGACGTCCACATTAGCTTATTTGTAACTCTTTATTGTCCTATAGGCCTAGTCGTTCGATGGCATTTTATTACATTACTAGTGTATTTGCCCGTCATAATTATGACGGCAGTGTATATCGTTGGTCGTTGATCGCCGTCGTCAATGCCGTCGTCAAGACCGCCGTCGTCAAGACGGCAGTACTGACGTCGCAAACGGTTTCACAATAGAACAGAAGCTGTTTGTGACGTAGCCTCCTACGACGGACAAATTTGCATATAAGGAAACTATATGTATAGATATAAAAGCCATGTGCAGTTATTCTGTGCTGTGAACGAGACACCTATAATTTGTCTATAATGGCCCTCACTCATCCTTCAATCTGGCCTAAAGTGCAGACAGTCGCTGCAGAGACACTATCTGCAGCTGGTCTTGGGGGGTGTGCGTCAAGCGTACGTACGCAGAGGGGTGTGGAAGAAAGTACGCTTGCGAACAGGGGGTCCAATTTTCCCGGATTTTTGCGTACGTAATATATGGATGGCCCACACCTTATCTATCCAGAGCTGACAACAAAAGACCCGAAGGGCTAATTATGATCATTATCATTAAAATGAATACTACTAGGACCTACTAACAGTGATGGGCACTAAACTATTTTTTTAAGTTAAACTAAAACTATTTTCTAACTAAAAAAATAGTTTAACAAATGTTGGCAACTGATTTTGGAAATTAGTTAACTGAACTAATAAAAAGTAGTTACACTTTTTCCAACTTTATACGACAAATATTTTCACAATAACAGAGGTTAAGTAAACTGTAATAATGCAGAGCGTCAGTGACAATTTCACCTTCAAACTCTGCAATGTGTACTGTTCTAGCATACAGTTACAGGCGTACTGTAGGCTAAGTAGTGTATGATTTTGAAAACACAGGCTGTTAGGCCTAATGCTAAAACCATGCAGTGTTAAAATGTTTTTTGTTGACAGTGTTCACTGTTCATTGTGGAAAACTAATTGCACATTGCTGATTTTTTTAGTTAGGCCTAAACTTTTTAGTTAGCAAATAATTTTATTTTAGTTAAACTATGGTTTTAACTAAACTGTTTATTTTAGTTAAACTTCATCCTTAACTAAAAAAATTAGTTAAACTAAAAGTTAGCAACTTTTAGTTAACTATTGCCCATTACTGACTACTAATAATAATTACTCGCATTACTGTCATTTTGTTCTTTTTATTAAGACGATTATTTTATTGAGTGCAAACTTTAATAGACAGTTAGCGGCGATAGAAGATGGCGATTGAAGAGGTGGCACATTCGTTGCAGGGTATTACCAAGAGGGTTTTCTGGCCATTCAGAAGGCTGTTGACCTGAGTCTGATTGCCGCAGTGAACTCGAGTTTCGATCCAACGACGACACCAACGATTCAGCTGAAGCGATATCCGTTTCCTTCATACGTCGACGATCCTATGATTTCTAGCGTTAAATCCATCTTACCTTTGGTCATTCTGCTCAGCTTTTTCATTTATGCTACGATAATCTGTCAGGAAATAGTGCTCGAAAAGGAAAACAAATTCAAGGTACATTCAGTTGAATACATAATTGATTGTAATCGCAGTTGCGTCATGAAGGCGGTCGGATGTTAGTTCTCAGACGCGGATCAATGAATTAGTGTATGTGCGAAATTCCTATTAACAATCATGTATTACATTTTATTTTTATTCACTGACATGCTGAAGGAAGAAAATAAATATTACATTTAGGCCATACGTATTGTAAAGTAATGTGTTGTTGCTGGTACTCTTGTGATTGTTTTCTTTTATTCATTAATCTTTAATTTATTTATTGTAAGCATTAATGTAGCAGGTGCTTTGATTTATGCTGATAATGCATTTATCACTAAGAGCTCCCTTAGCGCTTTCTACCAATGTTATAATAAAACTGTTTAGTATGATCGTTTGTGAACGTGTAGGAGTTGATGAAGCTGATGGGGATGCGTATGTGGCTGTACTGGTCTTCGTGGTTCGTCAAGTACCTGCTGTTTATGCTCACCTCTGTGATCGCCATGACGATAATCTTCCACGCTCGTTTCTCGTCCAACGGACCAGTGATTGCCTACAGCTCAGGCACCGTCACTTTCGTCTTCCTCCTACTCTACTCTTTGTCGCTCATCGCCTTCTGCTTCGCTATTTCAACTCTTTGTTTCACAGGTAAGGACACGCAGTCCAACTAAATTACCTGAATGACAAACTAATGCGAGGCAGCCTAATACAACATAGGACCAGGATTAATGTCAGATGATGTAATGAACGTGTGTGGTTAAGTTGAACGTTGTATTTTCTTATCCTTTCATTATGATTTTTCAGAGTATGTAATGTGTCGAAAATCCTCAATAAAAAATCTATTAGGTCTATGTTCGGATTTCTTCCGAGTTTATGCAATTATTTAATGCCCACTTTGAATTTCGTGCGTTTTCAACACAGAATATGGTCACATATCGATATGAGACTGGCCGACAAACTTTTTGATTCGGTCGACTTTTAACCGGTTGAATAGTTCGAGTAATGACTATGGTAAGTCCACGATTTATATAATGCCGTATGCGACGGAGAAATCGTGGAGTAGCTAATACAGCGGTGAGGCAAAGCGTGCGAGTAGCCTAACGCATGTCACCCGCGTAGACCTGTTGACTTTAAGGGGGATTTCAGAACGCTACTTTTTCTAGAACCTGCGAGAGAGAGCCCGCGGGTGAACGTATCCGTGTATTGCAGACTTCATTCGCCTTTCATGTACACACACACACACATACACATACACACAACACACACACACACACATATATATATATATACATACATACAATACATATATACATACTTACATACACATACATACATACATACATACATACATACATACATACATACATACATACATACATACATACATACATACATACATACATACATACATACGTCATTATATAGCTGCAAACAAAAGTGCAAATATGCGATAATAATATAATATATAGAGGAGTGCTTCTAGGGAAAGCGGAGACATGGTTAGATCAGAGCAACTGAACTCTTTTAAACGTTATCAGAGGATATCGTCGCATTTACTCTTCCAACCTGCCCTTAACACGTTTCGATATCGCCTTCACAAACAGGTACCTTATAAAAGTTGAGAAAGAATAGGGCCTAGAAGGTAATTTATAAAAGGTGATGACTTTGTGCGTAACTAAGCCTCTACACATATATCCCTACTTATCTATTAGGTATGTCAAATGATAGATGGTTGATCTGTAATTGCTCTGATCTAACCATGTCTCCCTTTTCCCTATAAGCACTCCTCCTTATATTAAATTAAATTTTGGTATATACGCGTTGCAATTTAATTCTCTAGAACTTAGCAATACTGCAACAGTTTCACAGGAAAGAGAATCTATAACCTTACGCAAATAGATCCTTTTGTATAGTAACTTTCTTCCATCTCTTTTTATCATGATTTATGGTAAGATCCTTACTAAGCCTTAATCGCTGCTCAATTATGATTCATTTGCTGTATTCCTCTTTGTTATATGCTCCCTAAGACCCTTATATTCACGTGTAGCCAGCTATGGATCTGCAATGGGTGGCATACTCTACATCCTGTCGTATATGCCTTACTTTTACTTCGGGACGATCTATGACAGTATGACTCTTGCGCAGAAGATAGGAGCATCGCTCGACTTCAACTTGGCCATGGCTTTCGGATGCATCAAGATATCGCAGTACGAAACACTCGGTAGGTTATTGATGATTGACGATGACGATTATATTGGAGACTGATTATGGTAGTGTTGGTAATAGTGTGTGTGGTGGTTGGGGTGAATAATCATCACAAGTGTAGGGCCTACTAATTCGATTTCATATTCCAAAATGGTAACTGAGTGACATCGATGACATCATTCAGTTATTGCCATCGCTTTGATGCATTGTTACAAAGACTGTTGAAGTCTATCTGGGAATGATACGCGTTGAGCCGATTGCGAATGTGCTCAACAGTTGTTACGGCTTCTAATGAAACGCAGGGCTGATATGCGTGGGTTACCGTATTCGTAATCTTAAACTTCAAATTTCCAAAAGCACATCTGTTAAGCTAAGCGAAGAGCACCAGATTATTCACAAGCGCTGCTCCGTGGTGGTGGGCATGTACGCGGAATGGGTTGTTGCATATGTGTATTCTAGATATGAAAGTGTTGTGCGCATAGAGTGAAATAGCTACTCGAACAAGTTTTAGCCGTAGGCCTACATTGAAAATATTCGAGTGTGATTTCTCTGTTGGTTGACGTTTTCAATAGAAGTAGGCCTAAAGAGCTCTGCTCGAGTCGACACTACTTTCGAAGCCGGTAGATCTGATTCGGAGCACAAGTTGATTTACTCAATGTACTTTGCTATTAGTGTGTACCGATAGCGCACGTAATTATATTATTTAGTAATTAAATGCTTCGTCAATGTTTTCATAAAACGTCCTGAAGCGTGCCTGATCACAAGGACACGACGTGCCAATGGACGAAAATAATATTTAAGTCATACACTTGATAGTTGAAACGGTGTTGCTCTTGGAATTTGAACAGGTGTTGGCGCACAATGGAGCAACATTTGGTCTTTTGAAGACGGTCATACGATGGCACACATTCTGATCATGCTATTCGTCGATACAATCATTTATTTGATTCTTACTTGGTATTTGGATGCTGTTATGCCCGGTGACTTCAGAACTCCGCAACCGTTCTATTTTCTCTTCACGGTCGGTATATGTATATCTCTTATATAGTTTCCCAGATCTGTATGTCCTGAGAAAAACGCTCTGGAATGCGTGGAATATATGGAATGTAACTGCCTAAGGCCAACAATATCAGACGGGCGCCCAAAATTGGCCCGGCCGACGAACGCTCGCCACTCAGCAGATAGACGTACAGCCAGACAGACAGACGGACGCCGAGATTTAAAGACAGACGGATTGATAGACAGACAAATAGTGGTTAGTATGTCTCTCTCTGCCTCCCTTCCTCCCGGCATCACTCCCTCAACTCGAAACATTCATAAACTTTGCTTCTCCTTATCCTCAACCTCCCGTCAGAGAGGTTGAGGGGGAGGAGGTGCAAAGCTACAAATTGGCCCGGCCAAAGAACACTCGGCAGATAGACGTACAGACGCACAGCCAGACAGACAGATGGACAGGCGCTCAGATAGACAGACAGGCGGATTGATAGACAAACAGCTGTTACTAATTATGTCTCTGCCTCCCTCCATGCCTATCTCTCCTTCTCCCTCCTTCCCTCCCTCCGTTTCCCTGTCTCACTGCCTATTATCCTCACTGCCTCCATCTCTGCCCCCATCCCTCCCGGCATCATCCCCTCAGTATGGCACACGATCTGACGGGAGGTTGACGGGGGAAGGGGGAGCAAGGACGAGGTGAAGACTGATTAGCCTAAACATCTATTGATCACGTGCAATACACGAACAACAACGAATAAAGGGCAAATAGGCTACTATATTGTTCGTAAACAGTCCTTGATAATTTTTTCTAACAGAAGTCTACACGACGTAATAAAACTATCAATGCATTCATTTTCCGTCATATGACAAGCAAATACTCTCTCTCTCTCTCTCTCTCTCTCTCTCTCTCTCTCTCTCTCTCTCTCTCTCTCTCTCTCTCTCTCTCTCTCTCTCTCTCTCTCTCTCTCTCTCTCTCTACACACACACACACACACACACACACACACACACACACACACACACACACACACACACACACACACACACACATATATATAATTATATATATATATAATATATTATACGCAAAAAGCGATAGGCTTGTGTGTGCAATTTACTCAGGCATCAGAGAACAATGTTTTGATGCGCTAGCATTTTCTTGTACGCGCACTGTATCGTGTGATTCAAATAAACATATAGGCCTAATTGTATCTTATGTTTGCCTTAAGTTGACCTTGCTTAGCTTAGTAAGCTATCTGTGTTTGATTGATTTTGTTGGGTTCAAAGAGCCCGCCAAATTAATGTTTTTATACATATATGGATACTTAGGATGGTTCGCAGTATATTTTATATGGAGATTTCAGCTTTTAGAATGATGAAGTGTGTGAAACAAGAAGGAATCGAAGTCTACATGATTGTGCCATTGATGTTTCTGCAGAAAGGTTACTGGACGGGTACAAGCAGAGGTCAAGAAAGGTCACTGACAGACGACTTCATGACGCTTGTTCCAGAAGATAAAAGACAATACTTCGAAATTCCGTCGCGCAACGCTAAGCCTGGAATTCAGATCAGAGGACTGACTAAGGTTTGGGTGTCAATCAGTCACAACATGTCTCTTGAAATCCCATTCAGCTTGTCTAAAAATTAAAGTCATTGTTCAGGGAACAAAGCCTTACCCACTCTCTGGAATAAAATGCCTTCACTTACCGCCTATGATCAGTCCCAGTAATCTCATCCTTCAAGCGGCAACTTTAAACTCTTTATTTCGCGAATCAACTTTCACTTGGTTTCCACTCTCAGCTGCCCTTCATCTCCAGTTTGTGACTGACCGTAGCTATGATTCAAGTAGTGACGAGTGGTACGTAAATTTCACATTATTCATTCATTCATTCGTGGTATTGCACATCCATATTGACATGTGTTGACTTTGATGAAACGACAACAAGCGGAAACAAGTTATAGATCGCAAAGCCGTCAGGTCGATATAAAATCCAGTTTAACATTAATATCCGTTATTACTTTAATATTAGGGCCTAATAGTTGAATATTTAACATTGATACCAGTTAGGCCCCTATTGAATTATGTCCTAGCAAACTGCTTAGACCATAGTGGCTGCGTTTTGTTTGACGTAATGCATGTCGTGGACCAGAGCGAAAAGATTGCCGTATATTGTTAAGAATTGATTCCTGTAGCAATTCGATTCCCAGCCGAAGCCAGCAGTTAACAACCTTAACATCGACATGTACGAAGGTAATATAACCGTTCTACTGGGCCACACCGAAGCGGGAAAGTCAACGACCATGTTCATGTTAACAGGTAAATAAACCTACTACTATCCATCGTTTAACCTAAACGTCATTGCTCATTATCATCATCATCTTCATGAAAGCTACCATCATCACCGTTCATTATAGTTCATCGTTCCAGTAGGTTTCCGACATCGTCAATGAATAACAACGACGAGAAACAGGATTCAGTAATATCAGTGGATAACCACACTTATCTATACGCCACGTTTAGGCCTATCTTATGAGCAGTTTCTGAAAGAAATGTTTCCATTGCAGGATGTCTGTCACCGTCGAAAGGCACAGCATTCATAAACGGCCTCGATATAACGAGAGAAATGGATAAGATCCGAGAAAACCTCGGTCTTTGTCCACAGGATGACATACTCTTTGATACCCTAACTGTCAAGGAACACCTTCGCTTCTTTGCCATTGTTAGTAACTTAGTCTGATCTCACGCTAACATCCTACGAACGCTACATAGTTCACCACACTTGAAAGTTGAAACCCGTTTGTAGATTAAAAAGCAAAACCTTTCCGTTTAACTTTAATTATCTTCATGCTATCAAACATATAACAGTCGTAAAAAAGATTATTTTATTCGTCGCTCTTTTCAAATGTTTGACGCTGCAATACGTTGTTCCAGTGCAGAGTGTGATTTGCAGAGGAAGAAATGAATGACCACTTGATTCAGACCACTCCATGCTGAAATCACTTACTATGGAATTGTACCCAATTGGATCAGTGTTTGCTATATTTTATTGCTGCCTGTCAATCTTTTCTTTTTCTACCAACTGCTGACATGTAAAAATCACATCACGATCACCGTCACTAATTGCATTGCAGCCACAGCTATCTCAGTCATTTAACAAAAGGTTGAAACGCAGCTAATCTTGCATTTTCATCAATATTCGAATACTGTTATCCGCAACTGTTAGACTTTGGAACTTTGATGCAACACATTTTGTTGTTGACACTAGTTGAAAGGATGTCCGCTTGAATGGGTCGAGACGGAAGTGATCGAAATGATCAAGGTTTTGCACTTGAAAAGGAAAGGTGAAGCACAAGCGATGACGCTCTCTGAGGAACAGAAAAGAAAGCTCAGCGTCGGAATTGCGCTCATTTACGGATCCAAGGTAAACAGTCACATGTCAACCCATACACATCGCATTCTCCATCATTAAACTCCTCTTTAACCGAATGAAAAGCTGATGTTGTAAAGGTGTCCTGATTTGCGATCAAGGACACCCATCGAGTTCTAACTTCAGAAACAAGCAGAACAGTTGGATTATATTTGATTATAGTGTAGGGTGACCATACGTCCCGGTTTCCCGGGACATGTCCCGGTTTTATGTGGTGTGTCCCGGTGTCCCGACGACTTGTGTGAAAGAGCAAAATTGTCCCGGTTTCTGAGAAGTAAAAGAAATTGTCAACTTTCTTGGAAACTCAGTTCTTTGTAATTGACAGAACTAATAGTTAATACAGTGTAGTAAATAGTTTGTAATCCAAAACGAAATCGTAATGAAAGAACAGTTTGTTATTTATTATTAAGCTTATATCTTTAGTAAGTTTAGTTAAAATGCTATATAAAATATTAAAGCATAACGTGAAAATTGTAATATTACAATTTCATTTCAGTACGACGGGTATGATTCTTGAAAATGCGTAAAGTGCAGATAATGCAGAAAGTACAGAAAACGCTATGGGAAAATAAAAAAATGCATACACTATACACCATAGAAATGTCTTCTCTGCCAGATACTCAGAATCCAATAATGCTAGATCACACCAGCACAACTGATTCTATCAATTTCTTCATTCCTCACGTTCCACGTTTCATCTGCATACATGTGGTAATCTAAGAATAAAAGTAATATAGATAGATAATATTAAGATACCGTATATGGCATGGCAACTAGCTAGTATGCTGGTTCTCATTTGTATTGATCAATTGTTTTCTTTTGCCCAGCCGATAAGAGGTGCCAAAAAAGAGCGTTACAAAAAGTGTCCCGGTTTTTGAAGGACAATAATGGTCACCCTATTATAGTGTATCTATTATTGTACATTAAATGCAAATTATGATATTTCATAAACATAACATAATAGAATTTATTACATAACATAGGAATATAGCACAGCATAACAAACTGTAACGTACCATTCTTTCTTTAGTTTTTGCTTCCATCTCCATTCACTTTCAGGGTCACCGTTTTGAGTACTGTCTAGCTTATATTGTCATTAATCCATAGGCATGATGTTCTTTGTTACAATATATTGCAGTTCGTGATTCTGGATGAGCCGACGTCTGACATAGACCCAGAGGCACGCAGAAAGATATGGGACATTCTACAGAGCCAGAGAAAGGGCCGAACGATGATTCTATCAACACAATTGATGGACGAAGCCGATCTACTGGGAGACCGCATAGCCATCATGTCCAACGGAGAGATACAGTGTTACGGGACGCCCATGTTCCTCAAAAACAAACTCGGTCAGAAATTTTCAGCTTCCATTAGTTATCTGTCGATTGCTTCCATCAAGAGCGTAAATTTGCCCCACACAGCGCAGGTGACCACTAACCAATTCCCTCCTCTACCCTTTCCTCTCTCCTTTCAAACTACCTTCAGAAAGATGCATTTAAGCGCATAATAACATAATGGAATAAGAAGATAAGTTAACGTGAAGGCAAATATAAACGTTGCGATAGCTAAGTATACGCAAGAATACACGACCGTTAGTTGTCGTTGATTGAAGTAGCTTTAAAACCAAATTAACGGTGTCAAATCGCTAGTAATATCTCAGCACACGGTAATAAAGTGGGTGATGATCGGACACCATCAAAGCAACGCCTATGACTGCTGTGTATCTTCGTAGGCGTTGTTGTTGACGGAATCATTCATCATCTTCATAATCATTGTAATCATCGCTGTCGTCATCGTCATAGGCGGCAACAGCAACAATAACAATAGCAAGAGCATACTAATAAATACTATCAATAATAACAACATAGCATCATATCACATCATACTGCAACTCGCTCCTCATGGGTCTCCATAAGCAGCGTCTCTCCCCCCTGCAATCTGTTCTAAATGCTTCTGATAGGGTCATCGCGCGACTACCCCGGTTTGCCCATATCTCTACTTACATGTTTGATGTTCTTCACTGGCTCCCTATTGCTGCGCGCATCCGATATAAGATCCTCTTCCTTGTCTCTAAATCTCAGTAGCCTACTGCCCCGAAATATCTCTCGAACTATCTGCGAAAACCGCTATCTGCATCTTCTTCTCGCTCATTACGCTCTGTAAATTGGCTTGATCTTTTTGTTCCCAGTGCTAAAACTGCCTTGGCCCAGCACCGAGCGTTTGCTGTAGTGGGTCCCACGATCTGGAATGACCTTCCCCCTCTACTCAGGGCCAAACTAATGACTGGCTTTTCCTAATCGGTCTTGCGTTCTCTAAAGGCATTTCTGTTTCCCCGGAGCTACTGTGCTGTGAGCGCCTCTGAATAGTTATTCTGCGAGAGGCGCTTTATAAATTTCTAGATACAATACAATACAATAAATTAATGTAATGTCATACAATACCATAATATTTAATTCTGTTTCATATTATTAATTTTAAACGATTTCTGAAGGCGTTGGATATCACCTGACGATAGCGAAGATGTCCACTTGTGATGTTGGTTATCTGCGTGATCTTATAAAGTCTCGAATTCCCAAAGTCCACATGGTCAGCGACGAGGATGAGGAAGTTACGTTCGCTCTGCCGAGTAATCAAGCCTCGAAATTCGAGGGACTCTTTGAAACGCTTGAGACACGGCGCAAAACTCTCGGCATCGACAGCTTCGGAGTGTCGGCTACAACAATGGAAGAAGTCTTTCTGAAGTCAGTGAGAATAATCTGAGTATATCAATACCGTTATGGCTTCAATCGATGCATTGTGTCATATATATCAAGATAGGTGTGCAAACCAAATCCATGGAAAGTCCGGTCAAAACCAAGAAGTTAAAGAGTTGACTCAGAAACGACATATGTTGAAAATCAGCCGAAGAAGACGCGAGGCTTTAGGCGAGATCTGAATGCATACGCAGCGCTTGAAAGCGACTGTAACTGCAATCATTAATATTTATAGCGCCTCTTCTTTCAGACTCTTCAGAGGCGAAAAAACCTTCGGAGTCTATTGCGGCGAAGAAAATGGACGTTCGAGAGTTGCCTTTACCAGGATTGTTTCAGATCAAGACAGTCAGAGTTCCTGGTCGAGTAGAGACAAGCCGTTGGAGACGGTAACACAGTTATGGTACCTGAAACGAAGTCTTATACGGTCGTTCAGAGAGGCCTTCAAAATTATTGCATTCCTATGGGCAGCCAACTTAATGATTTTAGTATCGGTTATGTAGTTATAGCGATCGCTCTGGCCGGAGCAGGCCTACTTTTAGACTCTTTGTCAGTCTTTGAAGCTACGTCAAGTTAGAGTTAGCTTTTGAAATGCCAGTAAGAATCGAACTGCATTAGTCAAGACGGTTGAGAGCAAGAATATTAGGCAAACAAATAAAAGTAGAAAAGGGAATATGACGCATATGTGACGTCTGCAGAATGTGGGAGTTTGGTATTGGTTCTTATAGGCCTACCGCGATCACTTGTAAATCAATCCTATGCCCCAAGGTCAGATTTGTGTAGGCCATCATCATAAAATCTAACAGAGCTATAAGACAAGGTCAATAGTTCAGCCAGTAAGACATAGGCTACCCAAACAGCAAGTCATATCATCTGACTAGTAATGGAATCTATAATGTACAATGTCTTTCTAAACTTTAATTAACCAGCATCTGTTTTAAATGATTATCAATATTTTATATTAGGCTATTGAATCCAGTGCTTCCCAATCTTTTTAGCCTACGGAACCCTTTTGACTTGAAAATGTTTTGACGGAACCCTACCTAAACAAAGCATAGTCTAGTACAACATTTTAAACAATGATCCAGGTATGCATAGTTTAATCGATTAAAGTTAGACTAGAAATTGTTTTAAATAAAGTTTCCCACGGAGCAGGGGCGGCGCTACACCAGGGCGCGCCAGGGCATATGCCCTGGTAAAAAAAGCCTTTGCCCTGGTCGATGCCCTACCACAAT
Source organism: Allolobophora icterica (assembly GCA_963556255.1). NCBI lineage: Eukaryota > Metazoa > Annelida > Clitellata > Crassiclitellata > Lumbricidae > Allolobophora > Allolobophora icterica. Next base: position 26,495,435 of record OY744604.1, read on the forward strand.
TTTGCCCTGTCCAGAATTTGTTCGGGCATATTTGTTATATCCTGATATCAACTTACATAATAACCGTTGTACGTCTGTCTGTCTGTCTGTCTGTCTGTCTGTCTGTCTGTCCCGTAAACAAACACTATTGTGGCGTCACTATACTGCCGCCTTGGCGACGGTTGTCTTGACGACGGCTATAGGCCTATAATGTGACGTTATTGTTATCACTGCAAAATAATAATTGTTTTTATATACCGCGATTTTTCACGGGTTTACAGCTAGTATAAATTTAATTACTTCACTGAAGTGTTCAAATTTGCTGTACAAATGTCAAAAAACGTTCAGCTTCCGGGGGCTTCGCCCATCTACCTCCTGACTATAGACATGTATATTGTATAATAGTGCTGGGGCGATTCATGGTAAGCGCGGTAGCGCGTTCTTATAATTATGGTCACCATTTAAGCTCGCGCTACCGCGCTCTCCATAAATCGCCCTCTGCACTGGTTACTTGTATGACTGCCCTGGCTATGCCCTGGTTACAAAAAGTGTCTGGCGCCGCCACTGCCACGGAGCCCTTGTCTTCACCTCGGAGATCTTATTCGAAGATCAACGTCTCTATTAAACTCGCCAATAGAGGTTCAGTTCTGTCATTGACCTTCCAAGATCGTCTATCGAAAATATTCGCTATACTTATTCGACTATTATCAGGAGTTTACGCCTTCAACGTCGGAGGCCCAACTGACACGTCTTCATGCAATTAGCGCACAGCAGCCTCGCGTTCGTTCTCAGAAGACGCTCTTTGCCAAAAGTCAATAGATTTTCAATTCATTCAATGATGATCTTCCACCTCATTTATCATAGTCTCGAAATTTTAATATAACCTCAAACCTGTTTTAATATTTGATCCCTTAAATACTAGACAAGATGCTGGTTTATTAAATCACATTAGGCCTACTATATTAAATTGTTCTGCAATTAACTAGCATTCAACAACATCGTAAACAACATTACATAATCTCCTAACTATTTATAGATAAGAAAGATCTGGGTGGGAACATGAAATCGTTGCAGTCTAATCCTGTTTATTTTAACGCAGAGCAAAGTCTCCACTGGAAAGCGGACAAGAGACGAACTATGCATTCAAACCAAAAATCTCCAAAAACATTTCAAGTCAGTTCTTTCTTCTTTCATTTCGGTACCGTTAACCACTTAATTAGTCGCCACCATGCAGCCGTTCACCAAACGCATTCATTATCTGCTATTCTGCGAACTAATGGAAAGATCTTTTAATAGAGAAACCTGTCCGCTTGGATGGTAGACAGCTAAAGCGTCTTATTTTCACCTTCAGTCCATGCCCAACTAAATGGATAGAAACATGGCTGTGACTAGCGCACCGCCAGGCGGCTCGCTAGTATTCGAAACGTGCGGGCCGCCTGGCGGTCCGCTAGTCAGTACGATATTTTGTGACTAGCCACGCGGTCCTGAAATTTCAAATACTAGCGGGCCGCCAGTCACATGATTCCGCCAGAAGCCCTTTCAAATCCGATTCCTTGGACCAAAACATTGGCTACACTAACCCTAAGACTAACCCTAAACGTCTGAAACCTGTCACTGAAACACCCCCAGTCGGGACGGTTGCTTTGTCCTTGTTTTTTATACTTTCTGCGGCCGTAGGCCCCGCGTCGTGCAGCATAATCGCAGCGAGGAATATTGCAGTTCATTCTTGGCTCGTGCAGCCTTCTCTTGCGCATACTTTTTCTTGGATTATAACGTCTTGACGTCACGCATTGTAAGAATACTCTACTAACTCGGTTCATACAGTTCTTTGAAATTGTCTAAGTCGTTAAAGGTAAAAATTTGACCAACATAAATGAAACTGTCAGCTACGGCCGCTATGTTAGCTTATGAAAGTAGCCACGTTCTCGAATTACGTGACGTCTTACACGTGACTGGCGGCCCGCTAGTTTTTCGAAACTTGCGGGCCGCCTGGCGGTCCGCTAGTCACTTCGTAGAAACATAGAAACATCTATAGACATAAACATGGGCGCCGACTCTGCGAGGCCCGTGAGTGCCCAGCACCACCAGGAATAGGTCCTGCGAGGCCCGCCTATGCCTGGGCACCACCAGAAATCAGTCCGCAAAGAGCCCTTTTTAAAGAGATTATTTTGCTATTGGCATTACTTATCTATCAAATTATATAACGTCTTTTTTATATTTTAATCTCAATTAACTTTTTATCACTCGTGCTGTAAGTTTTATGCTTTCAGCCATGTCTCAAAAACGATTGACACACTAAGTCTTGTCTATACTATAGAGTATAGACACATGGAAGAAACTGCTAGCTTACCGTATCGCTTGAAAAAATCTGCAACGATTTGATCTCCTGCAACAGCCTTTGCAAAAAGAAATTCGCAGTTTTTAAAATACCACAGACCTAGAGAAAAGCCATTTAGTTGTGAATCATTGTAATAAATAAAGACATTATAATTATAAAACAAAAGCATCTAGAATTGATAGGCCTACTAGAGAGAACCATGGCATTTTGTAGCATTGTAACATTTCCATTCGAATTTGGGAAAAAAGCCATTTCAATAATAATTAAATTAGTTTCAAGTTACATCTTTTTGCACTTGTTCTGTTTTATCAATGCTTTCTATGCCTATCTATCTATGTCGCGGTCGACTCCTTCGATCGCAACGACGAACCAACAAAGGAACTATTAAAAGATCTTTAATTAAAAATAAAGTCGATTAAGTGTAAAGTAAGTCAACTCGTCTATCAAATATCACAATCGTAGACAGCACACAGGTTGGCTGGTCTCGATTGAACGTCATACGATCAATGTTTCAACGTTTACAAATCTTCGTCAAAAGGCCCCAATGTACATCAGGTCTATCTTATATAGAGTTCTCCCGGATTCCAGAACGATCTGTGACGTCACTGTACTTTTCCCTGGAAAGTCCTACTGAACACGTATATCCTTGTTGCATGCACCGAATTAATGTTGACAGCTTGCTGCAGAAATTTCCGTGCGTTGTAAACAAGCTTGTTGACGCGTCGGTTTTCTTCCCTTGATGCATGCACCCGCGTAGACCACGACATTCCCTCCGCCCTCAGATGATGACACGTCTTCAGCACCATCCCGAACGGGTCATCACGATCAAGCCGGGCCTCCAGACTCCATCTCGACACAGCATACACAAACAAAACAAAACACATCAGTTAGTCAATTTATCTATACAATTTGCGGGCTCGATCCCCGTGTGTCGGGCCATTCCCCCCCCCCTCACCATCCGAGTCACAACCGAGAGAGGAAATCAGCCACCGTGCTCCGACGCCCAGGACGACACCGAAAGTCCACGCCAAACTCCCGCAACGCCAACGCCCAACGAGCCAGTCTCGCACTCTCAGGGCCCGCATCTGTGAGATAAGACAAAGGATTATGATCTGAATAAATGATTATCTTTGATAAGAATATCCATGACTTGAATCGTTTAAGTGCCCAAATTACTGCGAAAGCCTCTCTCTCAATTGTAGACCAATGCATCTGTGTATCTGTAAGTTTAAGGCTAGCAAAAGCAATTGGTTTTTCTTGACCTTCTTCGGTCCACTGAAACAAGCAACACCCGACCGCGGTGGCACTTGCGTCAACACTTAAACCAAATTCCTTAGTGAAATCAATGGTATGCAACTGTGTAGCTTTACTGAGATCATCCTTTAACTTATCTAGTGCTTCTTGATGCTTTTGCTCCCAAGGCACCTTCGTAGGTATGTTATCTCGTGTCAAATCAGTTATTATCCGTGCTTTTTCAGCTAAAGCAGGTATAAAATTTCGAAAGTAACTGAAAAAACCCATAACCTTTCTAACTTCTTTCTTTGTTGTTGGAGGATGGATATCATTGATCGTAACGATCTTACCTGGATCAGGTTCAATACAACCTGACCCTACTATACCAAATTCTTCATCTTGATCAACAATTACTGAACAGCTATTGATCATCGCTTGTTCGAGTCGTTCATGGTATCGCTTGATCTTATTTGCGTGTAAATGTCTTTGTTTTCCCTCTATTTCTACTATATAAGAATATGGGGATTTAACCTTGACTACGGTAGCAGGTCCTTGCCATCGACTATAAAATTTAGAACTACCAAAATCTGGTGCTAATACTGCTACTTTATCTCCAACTTCGTATTTTCTGTCAGTACTACGCAAGTTATAATAATCTACATACCGCTTTGTTTCTATATCACTATAGTAATCTGCATAAACTTTCGCGAATTCGAGGTTTTCCTTCAGTGATTGGAGATACTCTTCGGGTGATTTACCTAAGTTAAGAGGTACTTTTCGTTCGCCAGCCCACGATTCCTTCAACACACTAAGTGGACCCCGAGGAAGAGTTCCATAAACCATAGTGAATGGCGAAATATGAGTCGTGCCTGAAGGTTTTTCTCTAAGGCTCCACAGAACAAACGGTAACAATTGGTGCCATCCACGAGGATCAGATTGAGCAAGCTTAAAGATCATGGTTTTCAAGCTTTGGTTGCATCTTTCAACCAATCCAGCTGCCTCAGGATGTCCAGGGGTATTAAATCTGGGACTACAACCCATTCGCCGCAAGAATTCTTTCGTCAAACGACTGGTAAAGTTGGTACCACAATCAGAACTGATGATCCTTGGAATAGAAAAAGTTGTAAAAACTTGCAACAGAGCTTCACAAACTCCCTTTGCATTCAGCGATCTAAGAGGATACGCCATCGGCCAACGAGAAAATTTATCCACCAGAACCAGAGCATAATTGTACTGGGGTTTCGATTTGTTGGATTCTCCAGTCACTACCATAGGGCCAATACAATCCATATTTAGATGGTTAAAACAGAGTTCATCCGCCCTCGGAATAGGAGTGATCGGGACTCGATCTGCCACTTTAACTGGAGTTCTTAGTTGACAAATTTGACAAGACGCACAATATTCGCGAATCCTCTCATCCATTCTTGGAAACCAAAAGTTTAATTTGATCCTGGCTCTCGTTGCCTTAAAAGCCATGTGCCCAGCACATGGGGCATCGTGTGCTACTCGCAAGACAACCTCGATTCTATCTTCCGGTAAACATAATTGATTAACCTTATGTCCCATAATTTCCCCTTTGTGGTACAGAAGGTTATTATCTATAAAGAAATTATTTTTATTCTGTCTCGCTTGTTGCCAGCAAGATATAAGATTGTGACAATTCTGTTGCTCACGCAATAAAGTATCATTATTCGCTACTCCCTCATCAGACTTGAACTCTGTTGACTCAACATCAAGAAAATTATCTGAATCATCAACTAGTTGCTCCTGAGAATATTCATTCACTTCTGACGGCAAGGATTCGTTGCTGTTACTTTTCTCGATATTAACTTCTAAGTTATCTTCTTCTGCCCCTTTATTTATTTGAACACATCGATCTACGCCAGCTACCATCACTACATATTGCGAACTATCCCTTAATAGGTCCACAACATGGGGTGTCAAAATAACCCGTTCATTTAGTTCAGGGACTGCAGCGAACATGACGCACAAAGATGGCGCAATGTTCGTCGTTCCTTCCATTGAATTAGCTAATTTCATTTGTAGGTATACTACATCTGCCTTACATCCTTCTCCCTGAAAACCAATTATATTAATCCGTTTAATCACGGGTAAGTTTAGTGACTCAATTAATTTCTTATCAATACAACAAATTTCTGCTCCTGAATCAGATAATGCTGGCTGAGAAGGGAGATCTTCAATCTGTACATTGATATACGACCTCTCGTGTAATCCATCAATACTATTCTCGTATACCCTTACAGCAGTTTCCAACCCTATTGGTTTAGAATTATCCAATAAATTCCCTTGCTTTACCTGTTCAGGTATCTCATGCAACACGTTGACCTTCTCAACAAATAAGTCGGTCACTTCTTCAGTTGGGTTCCCAGATATACAAGTACTCACCTTTTTAGAACTTGGTTTGGTCTGGCACTCCCTTGCCATATGACCCTTCTGATGACATAGGAAACAGAGACCCTTTACCTTGGCCTCCTCCTGAGACACCCTCGCACCTATCTTGGCTTCACCCCTTATTTCCGGTTTGGGAGACTTGGGTTGAGCTGTCTGGTTATTGACTTGAACATGTGGTTGACCTCTCATCCAATTGTTATACTTCGGTGTCGGATGACTACGGCATACTAAGTCATTCCCACCATCATGCGACGCTACATAAATGTCAGCCGCATTAGCTATGTCTTCACAGCTCAACCACTCCTCTTTTTCTTGGGCCAAGATATAATCTAAACAAGCCTTCGACAAGGACTCCTTAAGCCGATCCGCAACCAATAAACTTACAAGTTTATCAAACTCATCAGTTATCTTTCTACTTTTCAAATAATACATAAGAGCCACACGCAATTTGGATGAATAGATCGTAAATGATTCGTCCGATGCTTTGTGCAACGACCAAAATCGGGCTCTAAGATTTGAAGGGCTTATCTTAAACTCCCTTAGCAAAAACTCCTTCAGGAATTTGTAGTCATGGAGCTGTGCCTCAGTAAGGCGCATGGTTAATGCCTTAGCTCTTTCACTTAAAATGGCTAGCAATAATTTTGCTCTAACATCTTCATCCACCTCATACACATTAAACAAACCATCCAAGTGATCAAAGAAACCTGGAATTTCTATAGGGTCGGAAGGAAATTTCCAAAGAATATTCTTAAGGGCATCACTATAACGCTTAGTACGACTTGCTAAAGAATCTCTAACATTTCGTTCTTCCTGCTATTCCTTCCTCTCCCTTTCTTCTTTCTCTTTCCGTTCCTTCTTTTCTCTTTCTTCTTTCTCTTTCCGTTCCTTCTTTTCTTCCTCTCTCCTCTTTTCCTCCCTTTCTTCCTTCTCCTTCCGTTCCTCCCTTTCTCTTTCTTCCTTCTCCTTCCGTTCCTCCCTTTCTCTTTCTTCCTTCTCCTTCCGTTCCTCCCTTTCTCTTTCTTCCTTCTCCCTTTGTTCTTTCTTTTCTTCCTCTCTCCTCTTTTCCTCCCTTTCTTCCTTCTCCCTTTGTTCTTTCTTTTCTTCCTCTCTCCTCTTTTCCTCCCTTTCTTCCTTCTCCCTTTGTTCTTTCTTTTCTTCCTCTCTCCTCTTTTCCTCCCTTTCTTCCTTCTCCTTCCGTTCCTCCCTTTGTTCTTCATATTTACGGATTTCGAACTCCAGACGGCGCTTCTGCAGCTCGTAATCCACTCCTGTTGGAGATATTGGACTACCCTTAAATTCCTCTTCCTCTTTTCCAATCTCCATGGCCCATTCTTCCATTAATTGATTTCGATCCCATGACATAACATCATCTTCGTCCCTTCCTGCCTTCATAAGATACACCCTAAGGCGCTCAGACGACATTTTGCGAATATTCGCTTGCATCTCTGTTGTCAACGCTTCCATTTTTACAAACAGTCAGTCAACAACAATCAACAAAAAAAACAGACACCACGCGGCAAACCCGCCACACAAAAGGAAAATTCCACAACCCAAAGTGCAACTATTCAGTATCCAAAGAAGTACACTCGCCAAGTACGCAAAAACTATACAAGCTCACGCAAGTCTGGCCTCGATCACAACAATGGATCAAATTGCAAAGAAATAATCAGCAGATATTGAAAGAGAAATAATGGCTGCCTCCCACTCGGCTGCAACTCCACTCTCTTTTCTCCTTCTCAGCCACGACAACACCTAGGATCTTACCCGTATGTTGACTGCTGTCTTCTGCTGTCTCAGCCGAACGACGCACTTCGTCCGTCCGACTGTCGTATGCCGATTCACCCGTCTCCCACGGTAGAAAGGCGTCTCGATCCGCTCGCTGTCTGGAACAGACCGTCTCTTGATCCTCCGGGTTGACTCCTTCCTCCGCCGGCTCGCGTCTTCTTCACCGGATCCAACACCGATGATCCCGCTTCTGACACCAATAATGTCGCGGTCGACTCCTTCGATCGCAACGACGAACCAACAAAGGAACTATTAAAAGATCTTTAATTAAAAATAAAGTCGATTAAGTGTAAAGTAAGTCAACTCGTCTATCAAATATCACAATCGTAGACAGCACACAGGTTGGCTGGTCTCGATTGAACGTCATACGATCAATGTTTCAACGTTTACAAATCTTCGTCAAAAGGCCCCAATGTACATCAGGTCTATCTTATATAGAGTTCTCCCGGATTCCAGAACGATCTGTGACGTCACTGTACTTTTCCCTGGAAAGTCCTACTGAACACGTATATCCTTGTTGCATGCACCGAATTAATGTTGACAGCTTGCTGCAGAAATTTCCGTGCGTTGTAAACAAGCTTGTTGACGCGTCGGTTTTCTTCCCTTGATGCATGCACCCGCGTAGACCACGACAATCTACAATCTTAAATTTGGCTTATGAAATAATTAAGAGAAAATGGTTCATCTGATGCTTTTTGTGCGAAATTTGACTTTGTTGACCTACTTAGCTGATGGATATATTAAATTATAACGAGCCTAGACTCCTAGTCTTCTTTCTGTAGGTAAAGCCCCAGGGGCGGCGATCGGCCGAGGGGGACACGAGTGGAACATGTCCCCTCCATCTTTAACAGTGAGAGGACACAGTATACAATTGTCTCCCATTTCTAATGAAACTTTTTGATTGCTGTTTTTGTTAAATAATTGCCAATTGGAAATTTGACCACTGAGATCAGGCAGACATCAACACGTTGCCACCAACAAAAATTGATGAGTTTTGTTTATTATTATTCTGTTTATACTCCTACTGTTTCGCACTATGTTACTAATAAAAGTCAATAAACTTTAGATTTGAATTAGTTTGGATGTGATTATACAATTTGATGAAACTACATATCTACATGCCGTTACAAAGTGCCTGCCTCTTGCTTTTTAACGCATTTTTCGTGTACAAAACGAGGTTAAAAACAATTTTCGTGAGCGCGAATGAATATATTGACCCAGTTGAAGTGTCCCCCTACCTGTCAAACAAGATCGCCGCCTCTCTGTGCATTACAGTGCAGATTCTACTCTCAAAGGGATACTTTCAATAAGTGTGTCCTCACTAAGTACAACAAAGCAAATAGGCCCCTATAGATAGTCAAAAAAATTAAGAATTGACACTGGACGAGAGAAGCCACGTATTTGTAATTTGACATTAATTTGCCATTATAATCATAAAACGAAAGAATTGAGAATTGATATTGGAGAGAACTATGATATTTTGTAGCATTGTAACATTGTAAGAAAAAAGGTTAAAAAAATTTTTCGTAAGCGCGCAAGCGCGAACATTCTTTTCAGTCTCTTTGGGCACTCACACTTTTGGGCTCAACTCGGCGCCTATGGACATAAATGCTTACACGTGTATATATATATATAATTATATATATACATATGTACATACCTACATATATGCATACGTACATAGGGCCTACATACATACTTACTTACATACCTATACACACATAAACATGCATACATTACAAAATCATTACACAATCTCCTAACTATGTACTTGAATCCTGGGTTCCTGCTCCGTTTTCCCTGCACCAGGGCTCTGTTCTGGGTCCCTGTTATACATACTCCATGCTGCTGACCTTGGTCCCCTCTTGACGGCCGGTGCAGTCTTAAGCCAGTCCTACGAGGATGACCTCCAGGCGTACGTCCATTGCGCGGTTCGAGAGATTACCCGAGGCCTGGATGTCCTCAAACCGCCTACGGTTAAACCGGCAAAGACTCAGTACACTTGGTTTGGTACGCGCCAAAAGCTTGCAAAAATTGACCTGCAGGCTCTGGCACTTGAATTCCCATGGGCTTCCTTTGCCTCCTCAGAACGGGATCTTGGTGTCATTTTGGATCAAGAGCTCGCATTCGCGCGACATATTAATCTGCTCTTATTATGAGCTTCGTCAGTTAAGGGTGGTCTCTCGCACTCTGACACAGGCGGCTGCTTCAACCTTTGTCCATGCCTTTGTGGTTTCCCGTCACGACTATTGCAGCGCCCTTAACGTTGGCCTCCCAGCTGCCCGCCTTGGGTGTTTGAACGGGTTTTGCCTGCAGCTGCACGCCTTGTTGTTCGCGTCCACAGATTCGGCCAGGTTTCTGCTTATATGCGGATGTTCTGCACTGGCTCCCTTTACCGCTTCCCCTCCTCCATACCTGAGGGACTTTGTAACCCTACCTTGGGGGTCCTGCCACGATCTGTCCTTCTCTCGGCAGAACAGGTCGAACTCTTGGTTCTCCGTACGCTGACAGCCATTATGCAGCGCCGCTCTTTTTCGGTGGCTTTCCCCGCAACCTGGAGTGGCGTCCCTTTTGCGCTCCGTCTGGTCCCTATAGCTCACACTATTAACTTAAAGACTACTCTCTTTATCTGTGGTTGGATTTAATGCGCTCCCGAGTAGATCACCTTGAGGAGGCGTTATATAAAACTCCTTAATAATAATAATAATAATAATAATAATAATAATAATAATAATAATAATAATAATAATGATGATGATGATGATGATGATGATGATGATAATGATGATGATGATCATCATCATCATCATGATAATGATGATAATAATCATCATAATGATCATCATGATGATCATGATGATGAATACGACGATTTCTACAGCGCCGCAACACGACACATCCCGATACAAGGGCGCTTTGACAAGTTCAACACGGTTCAGTATAAGCCAGCTTGAAGTAGTGTGTCTTGAGTCTGGTCTTAAAATTAATGACTCCAAAGAAGTTGCAGAACCTGTAGAGCAGGGGTTCCCAACCTTTTCAATGCCTCGCACCCCTTGGAAATATTTGATTAGCGCTCGCACCCCCTACAAAAGTCATATCATATTTGAAGACGACTATGTCACATTTCTATTTTTCAACCACAGACTAAACCACATACACTCATACAGTGCTGTGGGTGAACAAACTGAACTAAAAAATAAGCTTTTAACTCAGTGCATAATATGCACATATAAATTCATAACGCTACAAAGAATGCACTGGGGATTTTGCAAGTCATCATTTCCTGTTGTGCAAGTGAAACCAAAGCGCACATACTCATCATTCCATTTCCTTCTTTTTGACATGATATAAAATGAAGGGTTAATCTGCGAACCAGCAAGAGAAAAATATGAGCTAATTTACCTGTTCATAAAGCCCGTTTTGACAAATTGTTCCTACTCATTGCTTCTTTCAAAATATAATGTCAATATGACATTGCACTCAAAGCAAAAATAATGACCTACAAATGCCGGCACACTTCAAGACACCGGCTGCACTACGATACAAATACTGCTCAGTAAGTATACTCACATGCACACACAATTATTACATTTATTAATATCAAGTTCTGTTATAATAAAATAAATGTGACCTCACCTTCAGTGCAAACATTTTTTGTAACGAGTTAATTTCGTGACATTTGTATAAACATGCCAAATTTTCTATCAGCCGATACAAAATTTGACCTACTCTTTCTCGCACCCCCTGAAATGCCATCTCGCACCCCCTGGGGGTGCGGGCACCCCTGGTTGGGAACCCCTGCTGTAGAGGGTGGAATATTGAAATAATACATTCAATGTCATACAAACATACGTACGTACAACGTCGTACATAGAGATACAAGAAGAGTTTTAAAATCTGGGTCCAGCAGCCGGAAATGCTCGTAAACCAAGAACAATGATAGTTCTAGGTATGACCAGAGAAAAAAATACAGATAACCTAATTGATTAGTCTGGAACCATGTACCATTATTAAGTATTGTGGCTGGCCAGAGTTAGATGTTGCTGTTGTGGATGCTAATATTAAAAATATGATAATAATTTCAGCTCTTGATGCGAAATACGATAAGGAGACCGGTTTGAAACGCCAGATTCTGCAACTGCGAGCCATGTTGTACAAGCGAGCACTTCATTCCATACGGAATTATGTAATCACTTTGATCCAGATTTTGATTCCAGTCATTTTCGTCGAACTCGCCTGCTGGGTCCTTTTAAAGCCTTCACAAACAGACCCTCAATTGCCACCTCTAAACCTTAACCTAAGCCATTTTACAGATCCAGTAACTCCATACGACGTCAAATCTCTAACTGCGAACGCCCAGAAACTAGCATCTTGCTATGTGGAGAGTATTTCTAAGCAGAGCAAACCTCTAAACATCACCTCTCAACCGGAATATGCCACAATGGATGCCTACCTACTAGAGATCGGGAAAGATCACAAAGACCAGTACAACCGGAACTACCAGATCGGCGCTACCATAAAAGAAGATCCAGACGGAAAGTTAGACATTATCGGATTTTTCAACAATCAAGCCTACCACACGATCGCCATCTCGCTATCGTACTTGGGAAACACTCTGATGCAATGCTTTGGCAACAAGGAGTACCAGATCGAAACCATCAACCACCCACTTCCCACGAACCCCTCGAGAGAGATCTTGTATATCGTCAATGATGAGACAGATCGAGGATTCAGATTCTCCTACTCCATATCAGTCGGAATGGCCTTCCTGTTCAGCACCTTCATGATTTTCTTGATCATAGAACAGAAGTCGGGGGCCAAGCAGAGCCAACTCGTGAGCGGAGTCAGGCTGTTTAATTTCTGGCTGGCAACATTTATTTGGGATTACATCACCTACGTCGTTCTGTGTATCTTGATCATCGTCGTCATTCTGAGCTTTCACACCGAGGGTTACTGGCAACACATTGGGTGGGTATACGGGACTTAGAGGTTACCTTCAAAATCTCGTTCATTACTTTTGACTATAAAAAGATGGAACGTAATAGGAAAAGAAGAGAACAAGAACTAGACGACTAAGAACAAGCAGGTGAAGAAGCATGAGGAAGAGAATGAGTAGGCCTAAAGAATGAGAAGGAGGAAGAGAGTTGGTATTAGTGGAAGGAGAAGAAGACGATGATGATAAAGATGATGACAAAGAAGAAGAATAGGATGAGAAAGAATAAGAAGACAGATGTTGTCGATGATGATAAGATGACGAATGAAGATGATTACAATAATGATGATGATTATAATAATTATGATGATGGGGTGATTTTGATGTTGTTGTTGTTGTTGATGATGTTGATGATGATGATGAAGAAGCTAGGCTTACTTCGGGGGCAGCCTCAGCTATGTAGTGTGGTCGATTTTATTTGCTTAGCCTCTGCATATGAGGGCTGGTGGCTAATCCTCTCCTTCACCACGATCTCATCACCGTCTTTGTATATTTAGTAGCTGGCCACGCCAATGAAGAATACATTTAATATAACTCTTCTGGAGAGCTGATAAATAAGCACTGAAATATGATTTCGTAGACAAAGTGAAACTCAAAAGATGATTGTTTAGCGATTGTTTAATTCGGGTATAACTTTATTTCAGCATTGTCTTACTGGATTTGCTACTCTACGGTTGGTCCATGTTGTCCTTCACCTACCTATTTTCCTTACTTTTTGAAGAAGCGTCAGTCGGATTTGTTTGGCTTTCCGTTATCAATATTGTTACCGGTAAGCAACCCTCGCAATTCCTTAATCCTGGTGGCCACCTTGTTTAAGTTACTGTCAACGATAAAACAGTTATTTTAAAAGACACATTCGCAAAGAAATCGCAGAATATAACACGAAATACTACGCAAAGAAATTGCATAACTGTAACTGAAATATTTTCTAACAAAGCGCCGATATTAAACTTCGGCGCTGTAACGATGTTCCTTTTACTCACACAAGATACACTTCTCTAGTTATTATTAATGATGTAAGATAGTTGTAATTAGTGCCAGTTAGATGAGGTTGCTAGTTTTAAATTAGCTATATAATTCAGCGTAAGCAACATTGGCGACGACTACACTTCGCAACAACTTCAACAAGAAGAACGATACTGAACAATCCTTGAAGAAGAAAGATGCATCTACAACGGGGGAGGGTAACTAGGTATCAGTAAATAATAATAGCATTCAGATTAATCATGTGCAGGTCTAAGTAGATAAGAAAGGCCTACATTAACAGTAATCTCTTTAATGATGTTGTGGCTTGTGTGAACTGCCAATATTTTGTCTTGACTCGATTACATATTTAAATATTATTGAACAGCATTTTCTGAATTGACTAAAATGATAGGATGACCTATATGAATACTCATGAAGGATTATGGATAAATTCCAAAGTAACCGGACATGAGATCAATGTCCGTCCCTAGGTCAGAATAATCAAATAAGGGCGCCTTCATTGTTACTCTGAAGTAGGCCTATTCTGTAAATCTGAAACGAGGAATAATAATGGGACATCTCTGAATTAAAAATGATGTTTTAGACTTAGTCCACTACTATTCATCGCATGGATTATATAACGGTGATGTAATTTTTACCTTTACTGTCATTTTTTTCCAAAAAAAGTGGATTTGACCCACTTTTATTCTGAACGGTTCGTTTGCAGTTAAACGAATTACAAAGAAATATCCGTAATATAAGCCCCAGACTGCAGAATTGTTAAATTGTTAAGTATTATTCTGTATGGAAGTAAAAGGTTGCTATCGAGGTATTAGATTAAGGAATATGCAGCTGAACTGAGACCACAGATCTCGTTGAACACTGTATTTTAAGATCACAAATCTACGCATAGGCTACAGTGTGGCTGTGTTCGTTTTGAAGGCACACTTGCATCGGTCGTTATCGAAATATTGAAACAGCTGAAAGATCGAAAAACCTGGGAAACCGTGCAGTGGATATTCTACGCCATCTTTCCTAATTACTGCTTCAGCGTGGCTCTTCAGAACATCCACACAAACTACAACAACCATAACCTCTGCAACCGAATGGCCCAAGGACAGAAACTTGCCGATTTCTGCGCATCTATGAAACAAACTCGTCGTTCCAATCCTTGCTGCCCAGGTACAAGATATTTGTGTAGAGAATATTTAAAAGCCGATATATGTCGCTTGTAAAATGAAACTGTATAGAGCAATGGTTCTTAACCGGTGTGTCGCGACACACTAGTGTGTCGCGAATCGACCGGGAGTGTGTCGCGTAAACATGGTGTGTCGTTGGTGTGTCGCGAAAAATTGGTGTGTCGCGAATTCTCACAGCCTACGTCCGTGATTCTTGCATTACACTTACTTACGTAAAGTTTAGCGGACGTAGGCTGTGAGAATTCCTAGCACTCTATTTATCTATTCTAGTATATCGCAATCTGGAATGGCCATGATGTTTACCTTATACGGCCCATACACGTTTGCGACCGCGCGGATGTAAAATTTTACCCATAATACTGTAAGATTCGAAATGGATAGCCCTAAATTTCTCAGAATGAAACGAAAACTTTGCGAATCTACAACTAACCTCTTTTGGACTACTCTCTGGAAAACCCCTCTGATTTGATTTGGTCTCCTCTAAACCGGACTCGGACCTCTTTTGGACTACTCTCTGAAGAACCCCTCTGATTTGATCTGACCTTCTGGATACCGAACTCGGGCCTCTTTTGGACTACTCTCTGGAACCCCTCTCTGATTTGACGTAGCGCCCGTGATAGGCTGGTGCCCTGCGCTCGGCCTTCGAATTACGCTTTAGAAGTTTGAAGATTACGATTACTGATGATGCGAAATCAGATTTTGGTAGCAATGAGACGAATTCTAGCACCAACAGCAGTGAATACGAAAATGATGCTGCTGCCACTGCAAGCTTTATAATAGTAAACCAATCATGAAAAACATGAAAATAAGAAATCTAGACTGAAAGATATGCACAAGCAATCCTCAAGAACTCAGTTTTGAGCTAAGACGTACAAAGAAGAACATTACAAAACACTGGCGAGCAAAGCAATCAAAGAGTAGGTTTCATTTCATAGTTCCTACTTATATGAGCAAGGTTTTTCTCAGATGATTAACAGAAAGAACAAAAACGAAACAAACTGGCTAGAGAGAAAAATCTCGGAGCAAAAATCCCACTAAATGTTACTAAGTTAAAGTAGAAACCACAAAGGACTCAACATGAACGTTTTCAATCATTGCAAATGTTAACAATTAAAAATGTTAAGTATATATATACTAGTTGAACTTTAACATTTTAACATTACTCACACACGACGATAGCGTGGTGTGTCGCCAAATTTGGTTGCACGTTTAGGTGTGTCGTGTGTCAAAAAAGGTTGAGAACCACTGGTATAGAGCATTTGTCACTCCAGTACTGATGTATGAATCAGTGTTCTTGCTCCCGGAAGGAGGATGAAATGAGGATTCTAGTGGCTGAAATGAGCTGGCTTAGAAGAATATCGGAGAGCAGGTACCAGACGAGATGGAATTCGTAAAGAGGCAATCCGGAAGGAGTTGGAACAGACAAAATCAGTAAATAAGAGTACTGACATGTGTTGAGCATATCTATACATATAATTTCCTTGATCTGTGTGTCGGCAAACGCTCTGACTCATACTTAGGCGCAGTGGGCGGAGCCAATACTGCGTGCGGCTCTTGGCCTAT
This sequence comes from Allolobophora icterica, assembly GCA_963556255.1. Lineage (NCBI taxonomy): Eukaryota > Metazoa > Annelida > Clitellata > Crassiclitellata > Lumbricidae > Allolobophora > Allolobophora icterica. The sequence goes on from OY744604.1 coordinate 26,511,903, forward strand.
TTTGTTTGGATGAGGCTTTCACCCATAGCCCACTTGATTGACAGGCACACAAACATACACACATGCACAATGCACATGAACACATACATAAAAGCACCACCTGGGCGCAACATAATGTGTGCGGTTCTGGGCCGGCCTATTTGATTGGCTGAGGCTCTGAGCCATGGCCTATTTGATTGACAGTTACACATAAAGGAATGGAATATCTGGAATTCCTTCGGCCCAGACTAAACCCATAAATGGCCACTAGTTGCCACCGATGTTACGATGCAATGGCCAATGAAGGCTGCTGTTTGGATTAGAAGCCTTCGAATGCGCATTTGCTTAGCCTACTATTTCTTTTTCTTGAAGACAGATAATTGTTGTTTTATAGTTATGAATAGTACGGCTGAGTTTTGTGTTCACGAGTGTAATAATCACTTCACAAACATTTGCTCTGTCACGTAGGAACTGTTGTTCCTCTGATTTGTTCCCCTCTATGTTGGAACTATATAAATTTGTGTCAACAAAATACCAATTAGTTGTAATGGTTTATGCAGGGAAACCACAAGTAGGCTACGGTGAGTACACAAGTAAAACTGTTATTGTGTTGAAAGGCAATTGTGGGATATATTGCATCGAAATGGTTGAAAACTACCTGTCGTTTGAGTCGCCTGGTGTTGGTCTTCCAATAATCGTCATGTTCATTCATGGCATCGTCTTCTTCCTCGACCTCGCCATCGTCGAAAGTGACCTATTCGGACTATTCAACGCCATCATCCCGGACAGATTGAGTCAAGCCAAGCTCACCGAGATGGATGCTAATCAAGATGGAAAGATCAGCGAAGACTCGGATGTGATCCGTGAGCGACAGTACATCTGGTCGAATCCGATACACGAACTCGTCAAGACGGAATCAGTCGTCACCCGGGATCTGACGAAGCTCTATGGAAACTTTGTGGCCGTTAACCAGCTGAGTATCGGAGTCTCTTATAAAGATTGTTTCGGTCTCCTGGGCGTCAACGGAGCCGGAAAGACGACCACCTTCAAGATGCTGACCGGAGAGATCCGGCCATCCTTCGGAAGCGCCTATATTGCAGGTATAAACGTCCAAGACGACCTTGCACAGGTTCATCAGAAAATCGGATACTGTCCGCAGTTTGACTCGATCATTGACCAACTGACTGTTCACGAGACTCTCTGGATGTACGCATGCGTACACGGAATTCCGGCTCAGGTCCGACAAGAGATCATCGATCGTCTCATTGAACGTCTGACCCTCGAGCCGCATTCCAAAACACTGGCCGGAACTCTCAGGTGAGCGTCAAATTTTTACTTTTTTATTTTACCTAAGGGACACGTAATCCCTCAGAATTTCAGAAATTATGGATAGCATTATTCTGGGCTAACTGGCCTTCGTTGATATCGTTCTCAGTGTCGAAAGTTTTTATTACTGCAAAATTCGTATGCGTCACGAAAATTGACAAATCGATGTAGTGCGCATGTCGTCTGGAGATGCAGATTCTCTTATTGTTTGGGTGCTATACGTTTCCAATTAATCGATACAAAGGAAAGTGGGTGATGATATCGTCGCACGTGAAGTCATTTTCTGACACGTTTCTGAATACTTACTGTGGCGGAAATGAGTTCTTCGCTACCCCAACTCTGGGGTCAGTGTGGCGGAAATGCACCTCTCTCTCGCCGGGGTATATCTCTCAATATACCGTATACTTCCAAGGCCAGCCGAGTGGTTAAGAAGGCCCTGGACGTGTACGCGTAGATAAGGCCTCAGAGGTCGTCGAAGGACTTGCGAGTTTTCTTACAACCGATCGACTCAACAATGACAAGATCGAAGAACGATTGAACTTTTCTTATAAGATCCAAATGATCACGAAATTCACAATAATTCGGTATTTCCAGAGAATCACAAAACCATAACACTTCTCGTGTCGAAACAAACGATCTTTTCGTGTACAGAATTATTTGCAGTAATTACATCGATGCCTCACAAAGAAAACGTCTCACCCTGCGCTATCGAGAACCCCTTCTTTCTTCTCGAAATACCCCAACATCCGACAAGGGCTTCGCCACTATAGTCCCCGGCGATCGTCTCTCTGCGATTGCCCCAACATCCGACAAGGGCTTCGCCACTATAGTCCCCGGCGATCGTCTCCGCCGATTGCCCCAACATCCGACAAGGGCTTCGCCACTATAGTCCCCGGCGATCGTCTCCTCTCTCCCCGAATGACCAGCATCGGACGAGGGCTTCGCCACTATAGTCCCGGACGGTCATCTTCCCTCTAATGCCCCAACATCCGACAAGGGCTTCGCCACTATAGTCCCCGGCGATCGTCTCCGCCGATTCAAAGCACGAGGCCCCTTTTATATTGTTTCCGAGGCCTCACTGAGGCACTGGGCCTCACTGGGGCATCAGTCCCCGGGCACTGGGCCTTCCCGCGCATCAGTCCCCGGGCACCGGACCTCACTGAGGCACGAGGCCTCACGGAGGCACGAGGCCCCACAGGGGCATCGGACCCCAAGCACAAGGCCTCACCGAGGCACGAGGCCTCACAGGGGTATCGGACCCCAAGCACTCATTGACCCATTCCGAAAACCCTGTACTCAGTTACCTCTCGCTTCTATAGCGCCCAATAATGAAAGTTCGCTCCATCCTGGTCCGTTACACTCTCCGGGGGCCAGGGTGAGAGGGTGTCCCCACCCTCTGAGACAATTTACTGTAAAGGTTCCAATTAAATCATCACTCAATGGAAAACATTCTCGTCACTAAAGGCAACCTCGAAAGCAGTTTCAAACTATCACGTAAAACTAAATATCATTAACGATTACTATGAGTCAATACAATGGCAAATCGTTAATCACGTTAGCCTAATACACACAAAAGAAAATCTATGTCTGTTATGCTCAAGGCGTAAGGCATAAGACGTAAGACATAAGGCCCCGAGGCACTGGAACTAATGGGCCCTTCCGGGCACTAGGACCTCGCTGGGCACTAGGACCTCATGCGACAAGACCTTGAACACTAAAGCCCAGACACTAAGGTCTCGGGCACTAAGGCCCCTCTGAGGCACTAGGCCCCATGAATGCGTACGGCCCCAATCACTGAACAATAGCATTTTGTTTCGATAATTAAACAACATCCATCACTAATTTCTAACTTTGGCCACACAATAAAACTTACTCTGTCAATTCAAAAACCGTTAATTATTCCAGTCCTACTAAATTAATTAATGACCAACAACATCTAATACCAAATTTCTAACTTTGGCCACACAATAAAACTTACTCCGTTAAGTCAAAAACCGTTAATTAATACGACTCTCTTACGCCATAACCCAAGCGATACTTAAGCCATTGCATTTATATAGCGCATAAGTATTAACTTCGTGCACACAGAAACTTAAACCATAATAAAGAGAAATCTATCAAACTACGGCTCAAGTTAACTCTTAAAAATGATGAACCCCAATTGTATTCTGTGTTCTGGCTTTCCACCGTTAATTCACTTGGAAGCAGCGAAGTCCCGAACATAGCTCACGTAGGTACCATCAGTGCGGTCGGCATCCGGAGGTCGACCGTAGACAAGGTCCACTGGCGCTCTTGTCTCGCGACTGAACATGAGAAAGTTCGAACTGAAGCCCGTCGTTTCATGCAGCGACGCCCGGTAGGCGGCCAGGACATGGGGCAAGACGTCGTCCCAATCCCTTTGATGGCTGCATATAACTTTACTAATAATTTGCGAAACTTCCGATACAATTTCCCATCAAAATTTGTCCCCTGATCGGTAAGTATTTGCAACGGGGCCCCGTCCCTCACAATTACATTTTCGACTAACGCTCTAGCCACCGATATCGCTTCCTGATTAACCCACGCCACCGTTTGTATCGCTGCGACCAACACCAGCAGAACTGGGAAAATGTTTCTCTTAGGTATTTTCATCCCGTTCTGTCTTACGGCCAACGTCCTATCTAAACGCTTATCTACTGCAGTCCTATACGGCAATGGTTGTCGTCTTAAAGGCTCTCGTACCGGTCTTGCATCACCGGTGTCTATCTTATGTGTAGTCATGGTCGTCCTACCAAGATCCCTATCCGTTGCAGAAAATATATCCTTATATTCTGCCAACAAGTTTCGCAGCTGTATGCGATCATCCGGCCTCACCTCTTCCGGAAGATCTTCTAGCAAAGAGTCAAGTGAAAAATCACCCTCAACCTGACCTCGGCCTTCCTCACTATGTTCAACCTCTACTGGGTGTAGGCCTCCTAGCACTTGGTCCCTGCTTAGCTTAACCGGGTCTTCACTAAGGTTTACCTCCTTTACATGAGTTGTATCCACACGATCTCCCACCACTACTCGAGCCAAGTCAACACCAGTCTGGACCTCCGCGGCCTCAGTCATCCATGCAGGCGCTTTAGTAGCTAAGTCCCCATACTGTGTCTTAACAACCACATCCTGCTGGCACTTAGGCGATACCAAAACCTCCTCAGCGACGATCACGCGCCGGCACCACATGGACCCATTGCCCCTTACAAGAGCAACACGTCGACGGCCAACAAACAAGGCCCCTGTACCAAAACCCAAGCGACATCGGTGCTCCCTTAGCCAATCCATACCTAACACAGGTTCAGCAATTTGATCAGATACCAGAAAACCCGTGTGAATTTCAAAACCCGTCCGAATTTTAATCGGGATGTTTACTTCTCCAAGGACCCGTATATTAGACCCATTAGCAGCCATCAAAAAGCGATTACAAGGACGTAAGTCTAACCCTTCAACAGTAGAAAGCGGTACCAGGCTTACTTCTGATCCAGTGTTGATCAGGCAGGTCTGCGGTCGTCCGTTGACTATACCTCGTATGTAGATGGCGTTGTTGGTTGCGCGGTTCGGAAACCTTGACCGCGCCGTGTGGTTAGTAACAACTTCCTCCGTTGCATCGGTCGGTTCCATACCGACCGTTGCCGTTGCTGGCTGACGATTGAAGGGCCGGCGGCCTTGCCGGCAGTTGCGAGCGAAGTGACCGGGTCGGCCACAGTTGAAGCAGGCCGCCGTCCGCCGTGAAACTCCTTGGTTGCCTTCCGAGGGCCGAGCATCTGGCCCGGTTGCATTGGTCGTCGCAGCTGGGCCCCGCAGTTCTCGGAGTTGTCGTTCAATGTTACTCTCCAGCTCTCGTTGCCATCTTCGTTGCTCCTCGCGCTGCTCAGCGAGAAAGCGGTCTATCCGTGACTGGATCTGAGCGTCGAGGTCGGCTTCTTGCGTTCCTCTCACTCTGTTCGGCTGCCTTCTCCGATCGTCTGTATCCGTCGTCTGCCGGTAGGCCTCGAGACGAAGCGCCGTCCGGTAGGCCTCGTCCAAACTTTTTGGCTCTCGTTCGCGAACCTTGAGTGAAAGTTCGCGGTCCCGCATGGCTTCCAAGAAAGAGTCCCTGGCGATGATCTGCGTAGTCTCATTGGATGGAACCGGGTACGCGAGGACCACAAGTCGCCGAATGTCATGAAGAAGGTCGCTAAGGTTCTCACCAGCTCGCTGACGTCGGTAGTAGAGCTGCGCACGGAACATCTCGGCCTGGCCTTCCATGCCATACCGTTGTCGCAGACGTCCGACCAATTCTTCATATGTTACATCCTGTCGAGCGCCGAAGTCCCATAACAACTGAGTCGCAGTTTTCTCCAATGCACATCGGAGGAAGTCGATCTTATCCGAGGCCGTCCATCGGTTATGTGTTGCACATACCTCGAATTGCGCCAGGAACGACTCCAATGATCCGGTTCCGTCGAACTTCCCTGGTTTCATCTGCATCGGTCTCGTCTTCAGAAGGCCCCCGATGCCTTCCAGCAGTTTCTGCGGCGACATTGTGTCTTCTGGTCTTTTTCGTCCGCTCAGTTCATCGGGCCTCAGGTCACCATCGGCATCGTCCTCCAAAAGACTCCGTTCTGGCGAGGCCTCCGTCGTTCGCCGTCTTCTCACAGGGGTTGAAGTGCCCGAGGACGGTTCCTCGATGCCCCGCGGTCTTCGTCTTATGATCACCTCTTCGTCTTCCATCGTTGTCGATCAAAACTCGTCGTCTCAATACCACACTTCTGGTGCCAGTGTGGCGGAAATGAGTTCTTCGCTACCCCAACTCTGGGGTCAGTGTGGCGGAAATGCACCTCTCTCTCGCCGGGGTATATCTCTCAATATACCGTATACTTCCAAGGCCAGCCGAGTGGTTAAGAAGGCCCTGGACGTGTACGCGTAGATAAGGCCTCCGAGGTCGTCGAAGGACTTGCGAGTTTTCTTACAACCGATCGACTCAACAATGACAAGATCGAAGAACGATTGAACTTTTCTTATAAGATCCAAATGATCACGAAATTCACAATAATTCGGTATTTCCAGAGAATCACAAAACCATAACACTTCTCGTGTCGAAACAAACGATCTTTTCGTGTACAGAATTATTTGCAGTAATTACATCGATGCCTCACAAAGAAAACGTCTCACCCTGCGCTATCGAGAACCCCTTCTTTCTTCTCGAAATACCCCAACATCCGACAAGGGCTTCGCCACTATAGTCCCCGGCGATCGTCTCTCTGCGATTGCCCCAACATCCGACAAGGGCTTCGCCACTATAGTCCCCGGCGATCGTCTCCGCCGATTGCCCCAACATCCGACAAGGGCTTCGCCACTATAGTCCCCGGCGATCGTCTCCTCTCTCCCCGAATGCCCAGCATCGGACGAGGGCTTCGCCACTATAGTCCCGGACGGTCATCTTCCCTCTAATGCCCCAACATCCGACAAGGGCTTCGCCACTATAGTCCCCGGCGATCGTCTCCGCCGATTCAAAGCACGAGGCCCCTTTTATATTGTTTCCGAGGCCTCACTGAGGCACTGGGCCTCACTGGGGCATCAGTCCCCGGGCACTGGGCCTTCCCGCGCATCAGTCCCCGGGCACCGGACCTCACTGAGGCACGAGGCCTCACGGAGGCACGAGGCCCCACAGGGGCATCGGACCCCAAGCACAAGGCCTCACCGAGGCACGAGGCCTCACAGGGGTATCGGACCCCAAGCACTCATTGACCCATTCCGAAAACCCTGTACTCAGTTACCTCTCGCTTCTATAGCGCCCAATAATGAAAGTTCGCTCCATCCTGGTCCGTTACACTCTCCGGGGGCCAGGGTGAGAGGGTGTCCCCACCCTCTGAGACAATTTACTGTAAAGGTTCCAATTAAATCATCACTCAATGGAAAACATTCTCGTCACTAAAGGCAACCTCGAAAGCAGTTTCAAACTATCACGTAAAACTAAATATCATTAACGATTACTATGAGTCAATACAATGGCAAATCGTTAATCACGTTAGCCTAATACACACAAAAGAAAATCTATGTCTGTTATGCTCAAGGCGTAAGGCATAAGACGTAAGACATAAGGCCCCGAGGCACTGGAACTAATGGGCCCTTCCGGGCACTAGGACCTCGCTGGGCACTAGGACCTCATGCGACAAGACCTTGAACACTAAAGCCCAGACACTAAGGTCTCGGGCACTAAGGCCCCTCTGAGGCACTAGGCCCCATGAATGCGTACGGCCCCAATCACTGAACAATAGCATTTTGTTTCGATAATTAAACAACATCCATCACTAATTTCTAACTTTGGCCACACAATAAAACTTACTCTGTCAATTCAAAAACCGTTAATTATTCCAGTCCTACTAAATTAATTAATGACCAACAACATCTAATACCAAATTTCTAACTTTGGCCACACAATAAAACTTACTCCGTTAAGTCAAAAACCGTTAATTAATACGACTCTCTTACGCCATAACCCAAGCGATACTTAAGCCATTGCATTTATATAGCGCATAAGTATTAACTTCGTGCACACAGAAACTTAAACCATAATAAAGAGAAATCTATCAAACTACGGCTCAAGTTAACTCTTAAAAATGATGAACCCCAATTGTATTCTGTGTTCTGGCTTTCCACCGTTAATTCACTTGGAAGCAGCGAAGTCCCGAACATAGCTCACGTAGGTACCATCAGTGCGGTCGGCATCCGGAGGTCGACCGTAGACAAGGTCCACTGGCGCTCTTGTCTCGCGACTGAACATGAGAAAGTTCGAACTGAAGCCCGTCGTTTCATGCAGCGACGCCCGGTAGGCGGCCAGGACATGGGGCAAGACGTCGTCCCAATCCCTTTGATGGCTGCATATAACTTTACTAATAATTTGCGAAACTTCCGATACAATTTCCCATCAAAATTTGTCCCCTGATCGGTAAGTATTTGCAACGGGGCCCCGTCCCTCACAATTACATTTTCGACTAACGCTCTAGCCACCGATATCGCTTCCTGATTAACCCACGCCACCGTTTGTATCGCTGCGACCAACACCAGCAGAACTGGGAAAATGTTTCTCTTAGGTATTTTCATCCCGTTCTGTCTTACGGCCAACGTCCTATCTAAACGCTTATCTACTGCAGTCCTATACGGCAATGGTTGTCGTCTTAAAGGCTCTTGTACCGGTCTTGCATCACCGGTGTCTATCTTATGTGTAGTCATGGTCGTCCTACCAAGATCCCTATCCGTTGCAGAAAATATATCCTTATATTCTGCCAACAAGTTTCGCAGCTGTATGCGATCATCCGGCCTCACCTCTTCCGGAAGATCTTCTAGCAAAGAGTCAAGTGAAAAATCACCCTCAACCTGACCTCGGCCTTCCTCACTATGTTCAACCTCTACTGGGTGTAGGCCTCCTAGCACTTGGTCCCTGCTTAGCTTAACCGGGTCTTCACTAAGGTTTACCTCCTTTACATGAGTTGTATCCACACGATCTCCCACCACTACTCGAGCCAAGTCAACACCAGTCTGGACCTCCGCGGCCTCAGTCATCCATGCAGGCGCTTTAGTAGCTAAGTCCCCATACTGTGTCTTAACAACCACATCCTGCTGGCACTTAGGCGATACCAAAACCTCCTCAGCGACGATCACGCGCCGGCACCACATGGACCCATTGCCCCTTACAAGAGCAACACGTCGACGGCCAACAAACAAGGCCCCTGTACCAAAACCCAAGCGACATCGGTGCTCCCTTAGCCAATCCATACCTAACACAGGTTCAGCAATTTGATCAGATACCAGAAAACCCGTGTGAATTTCAAAACCCGTCCGAATTTTAATCGGGATGTTTACTTCTCCAAGGACCCGTATATTAGACCCATTAGCAGCCATCAAAAAGCGATTACAAGGACGTAAGTCTAACCCTTCAACAGTAGAAAGCGGTACCAGGCTTACTTCTGATCCAGTGTCGATCAGGCAGGTCTGCGGTCGTCCGTTGACTATACCTCGTATGTAGATGGCGTTGTTGGTTGCGCGGTTCGGAAACCTTGACCGCGCCGTGTGGTTAGTAACAACTTCCTCCGTTGCATCGGTCGGTTCCATACCGACCGTTGCTGGCTGACGATTGAAGGGCCGGCGGCCTTGCCGGCAGTTGCGAGCGAAGTGACCGGGTCGGCCACAGTTGAAGCAGGCCGCCGTCCGCCGTGAAACTCCTTGGTTGCCTTCCGAGGGCCGAGCATCTGGCCCGGTTGCATTGGTCGTCGCAGCTGGGCCCCGCAGTTCTCGGAGTTGTCGTTCAATGTTACTCTCCAGCTCTCGTTGCCATCTTCGTTGCTCCTCGCGCTGCTCAGCGAGAAAGCGGTCTATCCGTGACTGGATCTGAGCGTCGAGGTCGGCTTCTTGCGTTCCTCTCACTCTGTTCGGCTGCCTTCTCCGATCGTCTGTATCCGTCGTCTGCCGGTAGGCCTCGAGACGAAGCGCCGTCCGGTAGGCCTCGTCCAAACTTTTTGGCTCTCGTTCGCGAACCTTGAGTGAAAGTTCGCGGTCCCGCATGGCTTCCAAGAAAGAGTCCCTGGCGATGATCTGCGTAGTCTCATTGGATGGAACCGGGTACGCGAGGACCACAAGTCGCCGAATGTCATGAAGAAGGTCGCTAAGGTTCTCACCAGCTCGCTGACGTCGGTAGTAGAGCTGCGCACGGAACATCTCGGCCTGGCCTTCCATGCCATACCGTTGTCGCAGACGTCCGACCAATTCTTCATATGTTACATCCTGTCGAGCGCCGAAGTCCCATAACAACTGAGTCGCAGTTTTCTCCAATGCACATCGGAGGAAGTCGATCTTATCCGAGGCCGTCCATCGGTTATGTGTTGCACATACCTCGAATTGCGCCAGGAACGACTCCAATGATCCGGTTCCGTCGAACTTCCCTGGTTTCATCTGCATCGGTCTCGTCTTCAGAAGGCCCCCGATGCCTTCCAGCAGTTTCTGCGGCGACATTGTGTCTTCTGGTCTTTTTCGTCCGCTCAGTTCATCGGGCCTCAGGTCACCATCGGCATCGTCCTCCAAAAGACTCCGTTCTGGCGAGGCCTCCGTCGTTCGCCGTCTTCTCACAGGGGTTGAAGTGCCCGAGGACGGTTCCTCGATGCCCCGCGGTCTTCGTCTTATGATCACCTCTTCGTCTTCCATCGTTGTCGATCAAAACTCGTCGTCTCAATACCACACTTCTGGTGCCAGTGTGGCGGAAATGAGTTCTTCGCTACCCCAACTCTGGGGTCAGTGTGGCGGAAATGCACCTCTCTCTCGCCGGGGTATATCTCTCAATATACCGTATACTTCCAAGGCCAGCCGAGTGGTTAAGAAGGCCCTGGACGTGTACGCGTAGATAAGGCCTCCGAGGTCGTCGAAGGACTTGCGAGTTTTCTTACAACCGATCGACTCAACAATGACAAGATCGAAGAACGATTGAACTTTTCTTATAAGATCCAAATGATCACGAAATTCACAATAATTCGGTATTTCCAGAGAATCACAAAACCATAACACTTCTCGTGTCGAAACAAACGATCTTTTCGTGTACAGAATTATTTGCAGTAATTACATCGATGCCTCACAAAGAAAACGTCTCACCCTGCGCTATCGAGAACCCCTTCTTTCTTCTCGAAATACCCCAACATCCGACAAGGGCTTCGCCACTATAGTCCCCGGCGATCGTCTCTCTGCGATTGCCCCAACATCCGACAAGGGCTTCGCCACTATAGTCCCCGGCGATCGTCTCCGCCGATTGCCCCAACATCCGACAAGGGCTTCGCCACTATAGTCCCCGGCGATCGTCTCCTCTCTCCCCGAATGCCCAGCATCGGACGAGGGCTTCGCCACTATAGTCCCGGACGGTCATCTTCCCTCTAATGCCCCAACATCCGACAAGGGCTTCGCCACTATAGTCCCCGGCGATCGTCTCCGCCGATTCAAAGCACGAGGCCCCTTTTATATTGTTTCCGAGGCCTCACTGAGGCACTGGGCCTCACTGGGGCATCAGTCCCCGGGCACTGGGCCTTCCCGCGCATCAGTCCCCGGGCACCGGACCTCACTGAGGCACGAGGCCTCACGGAGGCACGAGGCCCCACAGGGGCATCGGACCCCAAGCACAAGGCCTCACCGAGGCACGAGGCCTCACAGGGGTATCGGACCCCAAGCACTCATTGACCCATTCCGAAAACCCTGTACTCAGTTACCTCTCGCTTCTATAGCGCCCAATAATGAAAGTTCGCTCCATCCTGGTCCGTTACATTACTCTGTGCATATAGCCATCAGATGATGCACATAATTGGCTCTAAATTGTCTGATATGGGAAAGTGGGTCCTATATGCCAGTGGTTCTCGACCTTTTTTTATATCGGGACCCACTTTGCAACATCTGTATGTCAACGCGACCCACCCCACTGAAATCCAAAGAAAACCATGTGTCAATGCGTTTCGCGACTAAATATTCACACCATAATAGCGTATAACAATAAAATAAATAACATCGTATTAAAATTACAGAATTTAAGAAAAATTAGTTGAAAAACTCTTACTTTTATTGTTTGTGGCATCAAAACAGGACGACTAATGTATGGCTGGGCTAGCATTCTGGTGAGAAGTAAGTCAATATATGGGTTGATGTCTGTGAGACACATTCTTGTTTATTCTCTGTGAGATCAGTTGGAAAATAATGAATAAACTTTGTATGTAATAAATCCAGATGGCTAAAGTTGTACTTTTAAGGTTGGCCTGAAGTTCACCAGTTCCATCCTCATCTGAAATAAGAAATTATGTCAAACATGGAAACATATCCATGCATCCCTGGTCAACATGAACTCTCCGGTGCTTCAGTTTCTTTATCAGAATGTCTAAATATAGGCCTAGTACGTGGGCCTTGCAGAGACAAGTCTGGATCATCCATACTGGCTAAAATGTCAACCAAATATACCAGACTGCCAATTTTGCTAACCAGTCTGAATCAAATAAGTGATTTGCCAGTTTAGAATTCTTTTTCAAAAGAAATGCATATACTTCTTGTCCCAACTCTTGACAACTAGCGAACGAACTTCAGTATGAAACAGCAGGCGAACGTGCTGTAAAGCCATTTCGGCACATGATTTCAAACATACGCGGATTAAACCCACTAGTTTTGATAAAATGAACAATTCGATTCATCCGGACGTTTTCTTCTCAAATGGCTATTCATTTCAAAAAGGATATTTCCTTGATTTAATATTGTATTCTAGCAAACTATGATAGATTAGAAACATAAAATTCAAATGATAACGGTAACCGAAAGAAACAAGTGAACATCGGAACTAAAATGGTGACTTCAGATTCCACAAAATAGACTGTCCGATTTTGTAGCGCTACATTTTAAACATTGCGAATTACGATCACGTGACAATTTTTCAATGAGAAAAATTGTGATTGCCGGGAAAAATTGGCGACCCACTCGGACGTTTTTCGCGACCCACTTGCGGGTCGCGACCCATAGGTTGAGATTCGATCGCTGCTATATGCCGTGTTTGTAGGTAGGCCCTATAGTGACAGGATACCCGGTGTTGAACCGTAGTTGACCTTGGCCAATAATAGTCATACATTAGTTGTTTAAGCTTTTGTTGTCTCTCTTCGCTTTCTCTTTACAGTTCTTACTTTCGAATTAGTTACTTTTCGTTATCTCGTTAGATGATTAACTTCTTTACAATTTATTACCCTTTTACCATTTATATTATCTTACTTTTCAGCAACCTCACCCATTGTTTTAGTTACAAGATGATAAGACTAGGAGGTTGATTCTACAACCACCGGAAAACTAAAACACCTCAACCCTCACACGCCTCACCTGCAATGACGCACCGTTTGTAAAAGCTGAAGGCACAGATCTCGTTTCTCTTCTGTTCCTCAACCTTTACCTTGCCTCACCTCTTGAAACCTTACCTTAATTTTTTTGTTGGTATTTTCTTGCCTAACCTTGACCTTAGTTATCTTACTATATCCTACGTAGCCGTAATTTACCATAGCATAAAATGCCTTATAAACTTGACGTGTATTGTGTTGCTTTGTTGGTAGCGGTGGAAACAAGCGTAAGTTATGCGTGGCCGTTGCGTTGATCGGAAATCCGAAAGTCGTCTTCCTCGATGAACCGACAACGGGCGTCGACCCAGAAGCCAGAAGACACGTCTGGAATACTCTGGCCGCCACACGAAATGCCGGCGCCACTATCATACTCACGACAGACAGGTACATTCAAGCCTTCTACAGCATTGCATATTATACTCAAGGCCCAGAATGGCTTACTTACTTACTTACTTATATGCAAGGCCACATTATCAATTTATTAATTCACTAATTAAGCAATCGATCCATCGACTTAATTCATTCGTTCGTTCGTCCATTTCTTCGTTAGTTCAGTCAGGAAACGTGTTTGCGTATGTAGGCCTATACATGTGCATATATAATGTATACACGTATTACACTGCTTATTTCAGTAATTGGCTATAGACAGATAATAGATCAATGAGTAGGCCTATTGGTTGATGTACGGCCAGAGTAATCAGCACTGGTCGAACAAGACAGGAACTAGATAAAGACGGCTTTATTTGTGACGGATTCAGTCAGAGGAAGAGCAGAATAAGGAAGAGAAGAACGAAACACTGCAGCTTCTCTGAAATCATACTTGATACAGCAGCGTCCCAGGAAGGCAAGCGACTAAAACCAGCGACCGTAGAAAGATTGTGTTAACAAGCCCGTCGTTATAAATGAAATAGTTTTTGACGTATGCATCCAGCGTACCTTCATGGAGACTATCAGGACCCACATTTCCATATGTGACCCGAATAGAGCCTATATCCGTTTAAAGCCGTTAAGCTCTTTCATTTCAGCGTTTTATCGACCTATGTTATATTAGCTGCTGCATATTAGTTTAATTCGTTTATATATCGACGCTATATCAAATCAATTCGCGAATGCCGTTTTGAGTAGGTTTTCAGTTAACTATGTTATGTTTCTGACCCTTTTAAACCCGATAAGCTCTTTCGCAGCATTTTAGCTAATAAATTATTTTAAGCGTGTTTTAAGCCTTTAGTTTAAAGGTATTTACGGTATTTTGAAATTAACTTTGAACTAAGTGATCGTCTCGGTTGTGACATCATTGGTCATTGTGATGTCATTGCAGCCAATGACAGGAGCGTTACATTTGTTTTGTTTTTACACACACACTCACATGCACACACACTCCTACGCACACGCGCGCACACTGGCGCACTTCATGACATTTCTGTTCGTTTATATTATTTATTATTATTGCATTGAATGTTTGCACTTCTTAGGAGAGTTTCTCAAAACCTGAAAAATTATTCCTAACTCGGGCAAAAAAATAATAATAGCAATGATAAGACGATATCTATAGCGCCTTAATGTGATCTATCGAGGAAGCTCCGAAATCCAACTAGACGGAGAGATCTAGCCCCAGAATAGTCAGCGGTAAGAGAAAAGAATCTAAGAATACCAAGAGACGTTAGACTGGTGAACAGGTCAGCAGCGAACATGGCGAACAGCAACAGCTAGAGAGACGATTCCCGAATATTAGGCCTAGTTTAAAGATCAGGAAGTGAAGAGGCTAGCAGAGAACAGTAAAACAAGATGGAAGAGGTCGCCTGCATTAATTTTGACATGATTGATACTGAGCAGACACTAAAAGCGTTCCTCATAGTTCGTTGAAGCTATGTCCTAATCATCTGTGTAGCACAGCTGAAGTACTCTGGTATGAAGTCTGAAGTGTAGACACTTCTATAGGAGACATTCATACAAAGAATGACAATAAGGTTTGAAGAAATACTCGTCTTGTAAAGTGGTCGGTTGGCTGCAGGCAGTAGCTATGATTTGATACATAAGCTATAGCTACATAAAATATGGCACAATGCATACATAGCCTAACCATGTGTAGTATAACAAATATATATATATAGTTCGACACAAATATGTCGTTGCTGCAGCATGATGTCTCTTGTTTTCCAAGCATGGAAGAATGCGAAGCTATCTGTACTCGAATTGGAATTCTCGTCAACGGTCGTTTCCTCTGCCTCGGGAGCCTCCAGCACCTCAAGGATAAGTTCAGCGATGGATACACGCTCATCATCAAACTCCAACGCTCAAAAGACGCTGAAAAATCCGAGGAACTACGGAAACGGATTGAGAACCTGGATACTTTCATCAGCCGTGCGTTACCAGGCAGCGTCCTCAAGGACGAACACGAGAACCTTCTTAACTACCAGGTCAAAACGCGGGTTATTAAATGGTCTTACATTTTCAGGATCATGGAGAGGGCGAGGGTGAAGTACGAAATCGAGGATTATTCGGTGGGACAGACGACTCTCGAGCAGCTGTTCATCGGATTTGCACGTCAGCAGCAAGGACCTCAAAAAAGTTCCAAGAAGAAATGACTAGGATTTTGCTAGGAAGAAGATATCTCTTCAAATTCCGTCTATCTTTTTCACTGCGCCATTTATAGATCTGGTTTTATTCTGTGAAGCTACAAAACATAAAAAGATAGATCAACTATACTATGATGATACTTCATTTGATCGTTAGAAATATTCTATGAGAATGATTTATGTGTCTAGCAGACTCTAGCTGGTTGCGCATCTTTACGAGATGAGGTTATTCTTAAAATATATTTCTTCAACAAGAATATGGTATTTCACGTTCAGTAATCGATTGATTGCCATACAGGGTATGGAGTGATTGCTATAGAACGAAGAAGAAAATTTCCTTCCATGACGTAACCTCACGTAGAATTATGAATTTTCTACAAGCACTTCGAGATTGTGCCATTCGAAGGGAGAAGGAAGTAAGATTTACCCTTCTGTCGAATATCTCCTCTCACTCATTCAGACTATTATCCCATTGAAGAAATTGTTAATAGTTTGTGTCAAAATTTCGCTCCGGCCAAAAGTTCTTACTCTACAGTGAGTTATGAACTACTTTGCATTTAGTCAAATAACTGACATCAAGAATGCAATGTACTCCTGGGGCACGACCAAGAGACTGTCTGGGATGAAGAAATACACAACAATACACTCCAGCAATTAGGGTTCGTTCAGCGAGTTTCCATGTAAACTTGTTGTATGACGTTAAGTAGAGCAACTTCACTCGTACTCGTAACTATGATCATTCTAAAATTAAACCTTGATTCTGAAATGAAACAATTTTCACCGGAGCCTCCCAGTTTTGCGATGATAGAAAGAAATAAACTGGACTTTCCAATCTCCCTGACATTCATGCGCCACCCATCACCAAACACAGTTCACACACCAACAACCCTTGGTTTACTTTCTATCTCCAAGTCTTTAAAACTTTCCACTGGGGCCTTGAGCACATCTATAAACCAGCACACTTTCTATCCGCGGTAAGATCAAAAGCCCTCAGTACCCTGAAATCAGCCACCAACAGATATCACAAACTCATAACAACTCTAGAATGCAGTCAACACTCTCCTTCATCGCAAATTCCTCCCAACTGCCTAGCCCCATTTCCTCCTCCTCTATTGCTGATACCTTCTGCTCATTTTTCTCGGACAAAATCTTATCGCTTCGCTTCACATTACACTATCTTCTATAGACACACACCCCTTGCCTTCTCCAGCGCTGATTCACCCCTTCTCTCAACGCTACTCCTGCCTCTCAGTCATTGCTCCCAATTCTCTATCTCGCCTCTGATGCAGAAGTTCCACTCCTTCTACACTCTCTTCCCAACAAGAAATGCGAGCGTGAACATGTCCCCACCTCTCTTCTAAAAGACTTTGCTTATGTCCTCGTTCCTGCAATCACCAAAATTATCAATCTCCCATTCCAAACCGGCGACTTCCCAATGGCCTTTGAGCACTCTCTAGTCATTCCCCTTCTCAGAAAAGCAAACTTAAGAAAAACCTATCCAACTACCGCTCCATCTCCAATCTCTCCTTTCTATCTCAGTTAACAGAGCGAATTGTCCTTGCTCGGCCAAACGACTCTACCTCTCTTCTAGTTCACTCCTTAACCTCCACCAATCTGGCTTCCCTAAACACCACTCCACAGAAACTTTACTTGCGTCTCTGTACAATAAACTGGTCCCTGCCGTCAGCCATCAGCAAGCCTCCTGCCTCTGTCTTCTCGACATCTCCTCGGCATTTGACAGCATTGATCAGAGCCTCCTTTTTCAACTATAATCAGAAACTCCAAATTCCAGAGCATGTATATATATATTCAATTCAATTCAATTCAATATCGTTTATTGCCACCCTGACAGTTGTAGCACACATATCTATACATATATCAATTATTTCGCAAGGAGTCTAGGAAGGCAAAAGGAAGACCCAAAGGGACCAAGGTCCCGGTGACGGGCCGCCTATACATGTGAATTGTCAAGACAGATTAAGATAAAAAGCAGAGAAGGAAGATGAAGGAAGAAGAAAAAGAAGCTCTAAGAGAGCATGTATATATGTGTGTATGCATATAATTGTGTATATATACATTTATATGATGACTTATATGTAATATATAAATACACATATATACATGTATATAAATATATATAGGAATATAAATGCATAACGTGGCTATTACGTCGCTAATAACGTATATAGTACGTTACTAAAACTACGTCAACCTAACGTAGAATTACTCAGTCCATAGTCAGCATGTTCCTACGTTGGCGATAGCGTATTTCTACGTTAGATGCTTAACGTAGTGAACAACGTTAAGAAAATCACTACGTTAATCTATCGTAGTATTACTCAGTCCATATACAACGTAGTAGTACGTTGAGTTATACGTTAGTTCTGACGTAGTCGTTTTTGCAGTGTATAGTCGGATGAATTTTCTCTTTCCTTTCTTCGTCGCCAGTTTGTTAGTCGGGAAGTAGCCAAAGTTTCGGTGAGAATCAGTCAAACACTCCTTTGGATAAATAGGCTTTGTTTATTTATTTATTTCGGATATTTCTATAGCGCCTCCTCAAGTCTACTACTACTCAAGAGGTACAGAGATCGAGTCCCATAGGCGGACATGCTTTGTAGGCTGCAATTTGTGCCGTGTATTGCAGGCTGTCTGTTCTGTTAGTAGTTAAGGTTTATCGCATAACATGTAGGCCTACATGTACAGCGCAGTGCGTTTGCAGGCTCTTAATTAAAGAATAAATATTATTATTATCATTATTATTACTCAGAGGCGCTCCCGACTACAGCATTTGATACTGTGTAGGAGTTTTCACGCCGAAGCGCCACGAGCAATCGCGAGTGAAGGACTTGCCCAGGGTCCGTACGCAGCGGCTAGAGTGGGATTCGAACCTGCAACCCTCAGGTCACAAGGCGCCGAACTTACCACTGAGCCACCACGCTCATGTTTGTACGTATGTCCGTCCGAACCTGTTCAGTGTAGTCAGGCATATTCCTGTACCGTTAATCTGGGTCGTTCAGGTCGGCCTAATGACGAGGATTAGCACGCCAACCCTTGCTCATTGCAAATAATCGTTTCTCGTATTCAGCAGCACAGCCATCACTCGAGTCCTCATCGTCTTCAGGAAAATAGTCGATGCATGATCTTTAAATAGAATCGACCACATATTGTCTGAAACAGGATGCGACGACGACGACGACGACGACGACGATGATGATGATAATGATGACGACGACGCGTTCTCGTGCAAGACTTGTCTCAATTGTTAAGGCGCGCTAATAAATTTTTAGTTGCATTATTGCACTGTAATCGTAAATTTCAAATTTCTAAAGCGGTACCGGTACTTTAAATTTAAGCGCAGAGCCATAGGTTTAATTTGTGGGGTACGAGGGGTACTCGTAACCCCACTATTTAAACACTGCCAATCAATATTTTATTATTGTGCCTTCTCAGAGATCGCAGTCTCCGCCTTGCTTCGTGCATAGGCCCCTATGTTGACAGAGTGAGGATCTGTACCACAAAAGCAGACCTGTTAATTGTCCTCGAGACCAAGGTCTTGGTCTCGAGCGCACTCGAGTTCGTTTTTAAAAGTCTTGGTCTTGGTCTTGAGACCAAGTCTTGGTCTTGGTCTTGATGTTCAAAGTCTTGGTCTTGGTCTTGCTCTTGAAGTTCAAAGTCTTGGTCTTGGTCTTGCAAGACCAAGACTAAGACCGGCTCTCAATATGAACAGTCATTTAACAAAACTCAAGAATTTTAAAATTCATCAAGCCTGTTTGCATCATAGCCTTAGTACGACAAATACGGACATTTTTTGTAACCAGGGCATAGCCAGAGCAGTCATACAAGTAAACAGTCCAGAGGGCGATTTATGGACAGCGTGGTATAGCGCGAGCTTAAAATTGATGGTGACCATATCAGAGCCGTAGCCTATATTAGGCCTACCAATATATACGGCTGTGGCTGGGATATATCGGGCTATACCGCGCTTGCCAAAACAGGCATGCCAGAATTTTTGCCCTGTCCAGAATTTATTCGGGCATAGTTGTTATATTCTGAGATATAAATTCACTTAATTCACTGAAATGTTAAAATATGCTTTACAAATGTCAAGGAGCGTTCAGCTTCCGGGGGGCTTCGCCCATCTGACCTCCTGACTATTGACAATTACAATAATAGTGCTGGGGGCGACAAAATTCTGGCAGGGCATCGACCAGGGCACAGGCTTTTTTACCGGGGCATTTGCCCTGGCGCGCCCTGGTGTAGCGCCGCCTCTGATCTTAGTGCGTACTTTTCAGTTTGAATCAATAAACGAATATTATTAGGCCTATATTATTATTAGGGCTATGGCATTTGTTGTTAAATCACAAAAATCACAAATTTTGCTTTTATAAAATTTACTGTGCAATTGTACGCAACGCAACCATTGGCATGACATCTTTTAATAGGTCAATGCATATATAGTCCGTAGGCCTATATATATATATATATATATATATATATATATATATTGTTGGGAGTTGGCCTTCAGCCATCCCGCCATTATCATCCTCACGTGCACTTTCTAACCTTAGTTATGACGCACCTCGTTTGAAGCTAAATGTAGGATGGTCTCGTTCAGGGCCGGTTTAACCACTAGGCGAACTAGGCGGCCGCCTAGGGCGGCACAAATCTGGGGGCGGCAGAAAAGCTAGCCTGCATAAAGAAATATTTTTTAAACATTGCCACCGTTTGCCACCATTTTCTTTATCAATAAATGAATTACACGAAAATAAGAAACGTCAACATTTCTGTGGCTAGTGGTGACAGAATTAAGCTTCTCGAAGCTCCAGTTGATAAAAAAACATAATTTGCGAACCTCCATGCTGCAAGAAAGACTAAGTCTTGTTAGACTAGTTATCAATTGAACATGATATTGATGGAGACTGATGGAACTCGTTTCTACATTTGCTAAAGATAAAGAAATTGAAATGACCTTATATGTTTGTATAGAGTAGACTCATGGGCGTCCGCAGAGGGCGCGCTCCCTGGATTTTGCGCATATTTGCAGAGAAATTTTGATTTTTTGGTTTTTATGATTATTACAACACGATTTTCAACGTGAGTAGTGTACCGACCGTTAAAATACGATATACGCTCTACAAGTTGGACCTATGTCTTTGTTTAGGCATATCTTTGAAAATTTAACGTATAGGCCTAGAGTTCTCTCTGGGTAACATGGAGATTCATATTGTAAACCCCGAGACTGTATTTATGCCTTCAGCCGTGTCGGACTGTCGGATAATTGGTATCGTATTCCCTTTACCACCGGCTCGTGTTGTTTTCAGCCGACCGCTGCGTAGTCAGAACGTTATATATATATATATATATATATATATATATATATATATATATATATATATATATATATATATATATATATATATATATATATATATATATATATGTAGCGTGCTCGTCCCGCTCTAGCGAGTGCCCGCGCTGTTGTGAGAGAACATCTGAAGAGTATACAAGCCCTGGTTTTGAACCCAGCTTGCTGGCGCTGTGGGCCTGTTCTCTTCTCTCTATCTGCTGCAACCGCTGTCGCCTTTTCTTACTAGGCCGAGAGCGAGGCTTCACGTCCGGTTGCATTATACTAGGTCCCTGAGGCATTCTTCTACCATGGATGACGAGTGGCATGTCCGCGGCTTCCGTTGCTGGCGCAGCAGGGCTTAGTATCAAGCCCTCACTAGGGTTCGGCGCTCTCACAACAGACTCAATTTCTTTCTTCTGCTCTCTTCTCTCAGGGACCCTATCTGATAACAGGCGCTCCATAAATGCCTGAAGACCAATCTCCCTATTAGCCTGGCGCTCTGCAAATACTTGTTGAGTTTCCATGAAGGTCTGTTGAGATTCGAATAATGAACGCATAAGAGTTTCCTGGTTTGTCTGGCGCTCCACAACTTTACTCAATACAGATTCTTGAGTCGACTGGCGCTCTATAAATGCCCCTAGTATCGAGTCTTGATTTGTCTGGCGCTCTACAAGCTTTTCCTGGGTTTCTACCACCCTTTCCAAAATGACGCCTATTTGGCTAGTTTCGTGCTCAGATAAAATCTCTTCTTCCATTATAATTATTTATTGAACAGAAATGAAATTATCGACTTATACTATCGCCATATGTTCATTTACATTTAGCCTATATAGCACAAGTGAATCTAAACTATCGACTTATCTATCGCTGTATGTTTCCTGACTAAGTTAACGTGTACATTTATATAGCACATGAACTTAACCTATCGCCTTATCGCTTCACAACAAATTTATACATATCTAATCTATATAAGTATCGCTGGAGATTTCAATATACGACTCAAAAGAATAAGGGGTTGTACTCCCTGAACTTCCAAGATATATTCTTCTCAATTGCCAATATTTGCGATTCCGGTCAAATCCAGTAAATATCAATCCTCGTCAAGGTTATCCAAGGTCACGGGAGCTCCGTTGCACCAATTCAATCGAAAACATGGCCTCCCGGTAATTTTGCCATAATTCCCCAAATTCGAAGAAATATCGAACGCCCGTCGATAAATTCGACGCCCGATCTTCAAAGATGTAGTTACGATGAAATATTATCCCCAACTTTCGACAATTTCCATCGTTTTAATCGTAAAATTCCTTATTGCGCAGTTAAGACCATTTCACGCTAAAAATAGCTCCAAGGACACCAAGTCCTTCCTTCCTCGTCCACTTCTAGGCTGAAACTGCATACAGGCCACGAAAACGGGCGCAAATGTTCGCACGTGCTCACCTCTAGCCAATCACGAACAAGCACAGAAAGCGCGACGTCTTCTCATTGGTTGACTCGCATACCACAGATCTACTGCTGGCATGCACTGTACAGCACTACCGCAGTGGCCTCTAGCGAATAACATTGACTACGCAATCTTAGTGAAAGTAATATACTTAAGGCTTGTAACGATTCGTTACACCCTCCCCCACTTAGCTCAAATTTCCAGACACTCTGGAAATTTGCTGGGAACAATCCGAGAGTCATCCAGGAAATCTCCAGATTTTAGTACAATGTTCCTTAACTACAACATCGATACTAGTTAACAGCAAGGTTTCATAAGCATCACTCAATCCTGCGAGAAGTCAACAATGTCTACTACCATTACATCAGAAGCAGAAGAGTTCCTACACAACTAATGTCAAGCTAAGGTAAGACTGTTCTATTAAGCAAAGTACAATAGCTTAACAAATTTATACTAGCAATAAACTAAACACCTATTCATCAAAATAAAACTAAGAGACATAGCATCTCGCTCCTTTCAACAATAGTCGCCATTAAGCGGCGCAGAACTAGACTTACAAAACTAAATCCTTATGAATGGCCCATTATACCGACTCTCTAGTGACAGGCACAGGGTAATGGCGTCATTACAATACATCACTCTCAAATCTCCTTACCTTATCTCATACTTATACAGTGTCAACCTTACATGTACCTTACCCGAGCACTAATTAATTCTACACCTAGAGCGCCATATAAAAATTATGCTCCAACACACACAACTCACAATGCAAGAGATACAATTGCAATTAACAAAGCAACCATATTCATAAAGCAATGATTTCACAATGAGCAATTTAATTCCTTTATTTCTGTGTCGCAGTATACCCCCCTCGACAACGGCAGATGCAGAAGGCAGATGCGCATCCCATTCTCGTGGATTTTGAGAAGAACGCCACCCGGTTCTAGCATGTAAAAGCTCCATAGATTCTTTGAGTAGGTCGAGTATGTCTTTGAATCTGGATCGAGTGTTTTCTAATATCCATTTCACTTCGAACAGGCACTTTCGCGTCGCTAGCCACTGCTATCCTCCGACAGGCTACTACTTGACGTCGACCTTGGATAGGAATAGTGTGACCTTGAATCTGAACCCACCTCGCTCCAAGGTTCCATAGAACACTATTTTTCTCCATCCAGTCCATTCCGATTATAAGCTCTGTAACTTGTTCAGTGGCCAAACACTTGACTTCAAAAGAGAAATTGTCCACCGTACAATTAAGAGTAACTTCGCCCAATACACGGATTTCGGAACCATTTGCCGCTCTAACTAGCTGTCGGGATTCTCTCATATCCTCTTTACGTACCAACGATGCTGGAGTCAAGGACAATTCACTCCCCGTGTCCAGTAATGCGAAAGTAGGCTTTCCATTCACAGTCAGCGAGAGATAGGCGTTGCTACATCTCTGAATATGTCGATTGCTTGCCGGTTCTTGTTGGTTCGGAGTTCCATCTACATCGGTCGGAACATTCTGTCGAAACGGACATGACCTGGCCAAGTGTCCGGGTTGATTGCACTCAAAGCAGAGCTTGGTAGACCGCCATGACTTTGGGTTGTCTTTCCTTTGTCCACTATCGAAATAACTGGTCGCACCTTCCATTCTCCAACGAGGCGGAACTTCTCGCTGAGCTTGCGGCTGAAAAGGAGGAGGAGGAATTCTAAAGGCTGACGAATTTTGCCAGGATTCCAATGCTTTCTCCATTTTCTCCAACCTCTTCTGTTGTGTTTCTATAAGTCGCTCCAACTGTTTCTGTTGTTCTAAAAACTGGCGCATCAACTCTGAATTCGGATCATTTTCCTTCACAGCCTTCACACGTGCCGGTCGACGTTCAAATTGATCTGAACTGTCCTTGTCAACTCGAGAATAGCCTTCTAAACGCAAAGCAAGTTTGTACGCTTGATCAAGTGTCTCTGGCTCGCGTTCCCGTAGCTTCAAGGCTAATTCTTTATCTTTTAAGGCATCCACGAAAGCACGTATCGCAATAGTTTCACTATGTTGCGACGGTGGTCCAGGGTATGCCAAAGTTAGCAGTCTTCGAATGTCCTGAACTAAGCTTCCAAGATCCTCTCCATCTTTCTGTCTTCTTGTGCTCAATTGAGTCTGATATAACGCAGCTTGCTCTGCACTTCCGTAACGAGATCGAAGTTTCTTAACCAAGTCCGACCAGGTAACCATAGTTGCAGAGTCGAATTCCCATAAAAGCTGATTTGCCGGTTCTGTTAAAGAACACGTTAACTGGTTTAATTTCTCTTCATCTGTCCAACCGTTATTTCTCGAACACACCTCAAATTTTCGAAGAAAAGCTTCTATTGGGGTTCGACCATTGTAACCACCAAGCTTAATCCATTGTCTACTTCTCTCCGGTGTTACAGTCTTCGAGGTAGACGTTAGAATTGGCTTCACCGTAGCTTCCGCAGTAGAAATAGTTTCTCCCGTTGCAGCTTGTTTAACTTTAGCCACAACCGGTTTATTTTCCAATGCGATTAAACAGTCATCAGGAACAACAGTTTGCGTTGTCACTGACGTCACTATTTTCTGAAGCATCATCTTCTGAAAGTTAGAGTCAGGTTTCACATCGCTCACCAGTTTAACATTTGCTTCTTGCTTTTCCATCAGACTAGGTTGCACATTCGACGGACCATAACATAACATCACCTGTTGAGGCTTTGGCTCCATGTTGCAAACAACTTCCGGTTTGGACATTGAGGCAGCTGTGGATATCCGAGGCCCATTAATGTCTGGAGTATGAACAGGCATAAGCATAAACATGTTGCTTGACTTATTCATTTCCCCTGCATCAACAATACTAACATACTGAGGCGGAAAGGACGCTGCGACTTTTGACGGCATCATCAAAGATTCGATTTGTCCACCAGTAGATCGAGGCATAGTCAGCGACGACGAAGGCAGAAGCTGAGAAAGTGTTACTACCCTTGGCTCAGATGACATGGCGTAGACAGGAGTATTCGTCATTTGAAGTCGTTCATCTTGGCTCCAACTGACTTGTCCAACTGTAGGCCTTGTTTCTGTCCAAGTTCTAGGCAAGGTGGTCGCTCTCATGTCGACAGGTACATGACGACTGGGATGCGCATCTCTGCCTGTTCTTCCCCCTTGAGAGACTTGAGAAACCAAGTCTTCTCGTACTGTTGGCCGTCGAGAGTCTTCTCCCAAGCTTTGACCAACACCTGCAACTGAAAACTCCAGGTTAGTATATGATCGTATATTCCTTTGATCTACACCTACTGGGTTAACCTTAGTATCTACATTATGTGTTGACCTAGCATTACTAACATCAGAGTCTGTACTATTAGTTTCACTGAGACTCTCAATTGCATCCGTGTCTGAAGCAGAATTTAGTTCTATCTCTGTTTGTGTAGGCATAGCCCAGTTAAACATTTTATTTTCGAACTCTGCTGGTCCTAAGTCCATTAACTTTGCCCTATCCATTCTATAGAAAATTTCATTATCTTCTGTATAGTAGGCTGGCTTCGGTTCTTCTGTAGTTCTAACTAAATCTTCTCTAGTTCTAACCAAATCTTCTGTAGTTCTAAGCCCGATTCTGGTACCAAGTGTAGCGTGCTCGTCCCGCTCTAGCGAGTGCCCGCGCTGTTGTGAGAGAACATCTGAAGAGTATACAAGCCCTGGTTTTGAACCCAGCTTGCTGGCGCTGTGGGCCTGTTCTCTTCTCTCTATCTGCTGCAACCGCTGTCGCCTTTTCTTACTAGGCCGAGAGCGAGGCTTCACGTCCGGTTGCATTATACTAGGTCCCTGAGGCATTCTTCTACCATGGATGACGAGTGGCATGTCCGCGGCTTCCGTTGCTGGCGCAGCAGGGCTTAGTATCAAGCCCTCACTAGGGTTCGGCGCTCTCACAACAGACTCAATTTCTTTCTTCTGCTCTCTTCTCTCAGGGACCCTATCTGATAACAGGCGCTCCATAAATGCCTGAAGACCAATCTCCCTATTAGCCTGGCGCTCTGCAAATACTTGTTGAGTTTCCATGAAGGTCTGTTGAGATTCGAATAATGAACGCATAAGAGTTTCCTGGTTTGTCTGGCGCTCCACAACTTTACTCAATACAGATTCTT
Organism: Allolobophora icterica; assembly: GCA_963556255.1. Taxonomy (NCBI): domain Eukaryota; kingdom Metazoa; phylum Annelida; class Clitellata; order Crassiclitellata; family Lumbricidae; genus Allolobophora; species Allolobophora icterica. The sequence goes on from OY744604.1 coordinate 26,538,588, forward strand.
GAGTCGACTGGCGCTCTATAAATGCCCCTAGTATCGAGTCTTGATTTGTCTGGCGCTCTACAAGCTTTTCCTGGGTTTCTACCACCCTTTCCAAAATGACGCCTATTTGGCTAGTTTCGTGCTCAGATAAAATCTCTTCTTCCATTATAATTATTTATTGAACAGAAATGAAATTATCGACTTATACTATCGCCATATGTTCATTTACATTTAGCCTATATAGCACAAGTGAATCTAAACTATCGACTTATCTATCGCTGTATGTTTCCTGACTAAGTTAACGTGTACATTTATATAGCACATGAACTTAACCTATCGCCTTATCGCTTCACAACAAATTTATACATATCTAATCTATATACGTATCGCTGGAGATTTCAATATACGACTCAAAAGAATAAGGGGTTGTACTCCCTGAACTTCCAAGATATATTCTTCTCAATTGCCAATATTTGCGATTCCGGTCAAATCCAGTAAATATCAATCCTCGTCAAGGTTATCCAAGGTCACGGGAGCTCCGTTGCACCAATTCAATCGAAAACATGGCCTCCCGGTAATTTTGCCATAATTCCCCAAATTCGAAGAAATATCGAACGCCCGTCGATAAATTCGACGCCCGATCTTCAAAGATGTAGTTACGATGAAATATTATCCCCAACTTTCGACAATTTCCATCGTTTTAATCGTAAAATTCCTTATTGCGCAGTTAAGACCATTTCACGCTAAAAATAGCTCCAAGGACACCAAGTCCTTCCTTCCTCGTCCACTTCTAGGCTGAAACTGCATACAGGCCACGAAAACGGGCGCAAATGTTCGCACGTGCTCACCTCTAGCCAATCACGAACAAGCACAGAAAGCGCGACGTCTTCTCATTGGTTGACTCGCATACCACAGATCTACTGCTGGCATGCACTGTACAGCACTACCGCAGTGGCCTCTAGCGAATAACATTGACTACGCAATCTTAGTGAAAGTAATATACTTAAGGCTTGTAACGATTCGTTACATATATATATGTATATATATATATATATATATATATATATATATATGCATATATAGCCTATACACACAAATATATAATTATAATATGTAAATATAAATTGACACTGGCTGGAGCGATAGTTTCTGACTAAGTAATCAGCTTCTTCCCTTAGATGCCAGCTAATACACTTTCTGTCAGACTTTTTAAATATACCCCCTTCGGAAACAGTCCTAAGCCTGGATGAAGGAGGAATGCGAATCTATTGATCACTGTTGTCACACGGTTCGTTAAACTGAAACTTCTACTAGGCCTACTACGCTTTGTAGCCCAGTGCTTGCCCAGTGAATGTTAACTAAACCTGCAGTATAGTATAGTCTATAGAAAGTATGCAGTACTGATAAAATTATAATGTAGAATAATATGGGTCGATTGGCTGCATTAACACGAACTTAGTAAAAGTTTAATTTGAACAACATATAATATTATATGCACCATAGAAGGCGGGTCAAAACATGGATTCGTTCAACGACAAGTGACGACCGTTTATCAGGTCTCTGTATTATGAGTGTACATCGAAAAAAAGTTTCGGACAACAAAGACGGATTCATAGATAGAGTAATAAATCAATTTGGACAAGAACCCAGGCGATTGCAATTGTTATTTAAAGAATAAGGTCAGATTTCAGTCGTATAAAATTTAATTGTCATAATAGTTTTCAACAATGAATGTCTATGAATTTTTTCGCATGTTGGAATCCGCGCCAGAGGATCGAGAGGGAGCCAGCGCAGAGGGAGCGAGCGTCGAAGATGCAGTGATCGGTTGCTTTCGACACCCTATTTACTCCCTGTGACAACTAGGCCCTATTTAAAAGTTTGCCCACCCAGAAAAATTCCTGCGGACGCCCATGTATAGACTTAATCGTACGTAGGTAGGACCATCGATAGATATCGATGGGTAGGACTAGGACTTAGTACACGTATAGCCGTAGGAGTTCCAAAGTGTTCAAACGACAATTATAATGCACTGTCTCATTATTTAATATTTACGTTTTAAATTCCCATTTAACGTGCTGCAGCTAGACCATACAGCATAGGCTGCATAGCTTATGCAGTTTTCAGACTATAATAATTATGGATAACTTTTAAATTTAGAAATTATCAAGTGTCATATTTTTTTTTAAATTTAGAAGTAATAGGCCTAACGATTCGTAGGTGATTATAATGAACCACGAATCGATTGTACTAAATTAAAGATGCAACATTCAGTTGCATTCCTGTGTGAAGGTTATATTAACTTAGTTAATTTAATATTAATTAGTTATCCCACTTAGTACGTGGGGGCGCAGTGCGACAGGTTCGCCTAGGGTGCCAAATACTCTGGCGCCGGCCCTGGTCTCGTTGACTATATATAGCAGTGTTCTTGTGTCTACAAGGAGACCGGTTTTAGTTAAGTAAGGCGTAAGACGTGCACTGGTTGTGTCACGCATTGTAAGTACCCTTTTGTGGTCATTTTCAGAGAGTGTACCCTGCGTGGTCCCTACTCATGTTTAATTGCCGGTTCTCGAGTTGTATCTTCCTTTGTGGAGTTTGTGCAGGCGTCTTCTCGGAGAGTCTGTCTTTTGACGTTTCGTTTGTCTTGTATGTGTGAGTATCGTTTCAATTATGTACATAGTGTAAATATACGTTTTATCAATATTGCGAAAGTCTTCGTTTTTCTTGTCATTTCGCGTATCATTCTAACTCACATTTCACCTCTAGACTAACAAGCTAACATATGAGGGCTCGTCCTTAAGAATTTACCGTTTTCAGTTTTGTAAAATTGGAAATTGGAATTGCGTATTTGACGGTCTAACATTTGAGGTCGTCCTTAAAATTCACCGTTTTCCGTTTTGTTAAATTGGGTCTGCGTATTTGCGTATTTGACGGTTTCTTTAGAAGTTGTACACGTTTTTGTGCATACGACTTTGTATCATGGCTACATTTGGGTCTGATACATCGGCAACCGCTTCTCCGGTTGGGAGTGTCCTTCACTCTCCGGTGACTAAGCCTTTGAGTTTGGACGACGTCTTAGATATGTCGGCTGACGAATTAAGGCTTGAATTAGAGAAATTAGATCAGGACACTAGAGGCATGAGTAAGACTCAAATGCAGAAAATTCTTGCTAAATTTGTAAAGCAGAAAAAAAAGTGTTCGATTTTGGAGTAGAAAAGACTGAATTGATGAAGTTAGATAGTGACAGAGAATTTCAATTGGAGAAATTGAGAATGGAAGACAAAAGGCAAGAACGAGAGGCTGAAAACAGAAAGCAAGAACGAGAGGCTGAAGACAGAAAGCAAGAACGAGAGGCTGAAGACAGAAAGGCTGAATTGCAGGAAAAATTGAAGATGGAGGAACGAAGGCGAGAGGCTGAAGACAGAAAGGCTGAATTGCACGAGAAATTGAAGATGGAGGAAAGAGAACGAGAGAGGCAAGATAAAGAGAGGCAGAGACAATATGAATTAGAGCTAAAGCGCATAGAGGCTAAGGTTTTGAACCCAGGTCCCGAACAGGACAAAGATGTGTTTCGCATAGCTTCTGCCATTAAATTGGTCCCTAAATTTGACGAGACGAATATAGAACATTATTTTGTTTCCTTTGAGAAGGCTATGACCATTCATAAATTTCCAAGAGATAAATGGACTGCTTTGTTACACCCTCAATTAACTGGTAAAGCCCAACAGGTTTTTTCGGAGTTATCTCTTGAGGACTGTAAGAATTATGACACCCTAAAACAGGCTTTGTTGACTGCATTCGCGAGGGTGCCGGAATTTTATAGGCAGAGTTTTAGAACTTTGGTTAAGGGTGCGCAGGAGACTTACTCTGCTTTCGCTTTCCGCTTGGCGTTACCTTTTCAAAGGTGGCTGGAAGGTGAAAATGCGTTTAATGACTTGACTAAGGCCTTTGAAGTCTTTAAACTTGAGCAATTTGTGACTTGCTTGCCCGTTGAAATCCATAGATGGATAATTGACAAAAAGCCCGCGACAGTTTCAGACGCCGCGAAGTTGGCAGACGAATTTGCTATTCTATATAAGCCTTTCCCTGCGCATGCTTCTGTCTTACATTCGAATGATGAAAAACGGGAAACTTTTGGATTTGGTCGTGATTCGGGTCGTGGAGCTAAAACTCTTTGGTCGCCGAAAAATTTTCGTAAAGAGGGCCAATTTCAATTTCACAAGTCATGGGAGTCCCAGATTGTTTGTACTTACTGCGGTAAATCTAATCATGGGGTTTCTTCATGTTACAAATTACATCCAGAATTGAGGCCAAAACGGGATTTCGCTGCTCAGCAGAACGCCAGTCCTAAGAATGTAGAATTGGTCATGGGCGTAGATATGTCTGTACAAGTGAAGGATGGGCCGACTAAAATGGTCGACGCTGGCTACTTGTCATTCTGTTCGTCTGGCTATGTGTATACGCCCACTGGGCTTTCTCGCAATATTGTTGTGTTAAGAGATACTGGTTCTTTGCAAAGCTTGGCTAGCAAGGAATTGTTGCATGCTAATGAGTTCTGTTACACCGGTGAGGTTCGCCTTATTAGAGGTATCTCGGGTGTCACGCTTCGTGTTCCTTTGGTTGAAATTCGAGTTGAGTCTAAATTTGCTAACGGCACCATCTTATGTGGGTTGGTAGACCATTTGCCACCTGGCATTCACGTTCTAATTGGTAACGACTTGGATAGTCCACAAGATGAGATAAATGTGGGAGTGACTACGCGCGCTCAAGTTAAATTGACCGATTCTGGCTCATTACCTATGTCGAATACTCAATCTGTAGAAGATAAGTCTGCTGATATAAATGTGCAGTTAGACGTAGACTTGAGTGCCTTATTCAAAGAGTCTACTGCAGTGCATGCTGATTTAACCAATGTAGAGTCGCGTGTTGATTGTACGCCTACAATTGATGTCGGTTTGGTTGTGCCTGCAAGTGTGAATGTGTCTGAGTCGCCTAAATTAGAAGAGGTGGTCGCAAATAGTCCTTTGGATTTTGTGCAACGGGATGAATTGCTGGGTATGCCTAGTACGTTTAAGGGTGTGTTTAGCGATGTACCTGGCAAGACTTCACTTATTGCACACCGTATTGAGTTGATACCTGGTGCACGACCAGTACGGCAGACAGCCTATCGGTTGCATCCTGAGCGTATGGCACGGGTAGACAAAGAGATTAAAGGTCTAATTGAAGAAGGCATTGTAGAGGAGTCCGAAAGTGCGTGGGCTTCGCCTATTGTACTTGTACCTAAATCGGATGGGTCTCTGCGGCTGTGCACAGACTTTCGTAAGTTGAATGCGCTTACGGTAGCCGATCCTGAAAATAAGAAGCAGGTTCAATCTTTTCTGGGTTTGGCTGGTTATTACCGCAAGTTCCTGCCGCATTACTCTCAGTTAACGTTACCTCTTACTTTGTTACTTAAGAAAGGTCACCAGTTTACTTGGTCTCCTGAGGCTGAGAATGCATTCATTGATTTGAAGTCTAGGATGGCTTCGCGGCCTATACTTAAACCGCCAGATTTTGACAAACCCTTTTATTTGGATGTAGATGCTTCGTACTTTTGTTTGGGAGGTTGTCTATTTCAGATAACGGACGAGATTGAACACCCGGTCTGCTACCTGAGTCGGAAGTTGAGTTCGGCTGAAGTACGCTATTCGACAATTGAGAAGGAGGCACTTGCGCTGGTGGTCGGTGTACGCGCGTTCAGCGTGTACTTTGGTTCCGCTCCAGTGGTTGTCTATACGGACCATAGTCCACTACAGTTCATAAATCGCATGGCTCCTTCGAATGCGAAACTTTTGCGATGCAGTCTTGAACTCCAACAATACTCCTTGAACATTAAGCATCGGCGTGGTCGAGACAATATATTACCAGACATTTTAAGTCGTCCCTCAGTTTAAATCTACGGACTTTTCATAGGCTTTTACGGATTGTCCGTCTATTTCATTAAGTGATTCTCTTTTGCTGTTGTAAACGTTTGGACTGTTATGTTGATGAACTTTTCGAGATAGTTTATATTCATGTACATTTGTAGTTTTTGCATGGTCGGAAACACTTTAAATGTTTCCTCTTTTTCGTAGTGGGGGGGGGTCTGTTGGGAGTTGGCCTTCAGCCATCCCGCCATTATCATCCTCACGTGCACTTTCTAACCTTAGTTAAGACGCACCTCGTTTGAAGCTAAATGTAGGATGGTCTCGTTGACTATATATAGCAGTGTTCTTGTGTCTACAAGGAGACCGGTTTTAGTTAAGTAAGGCGTAAGACGTGCACTGGTTGTGTCACGCATTGTAAGTACCCTTTTGTGGTCATTTTCAGAGAGTGTACCCTGCGTGGTCCCTACTCATGTTTAATTGCCGGTTCTCGAGTTGTATCTTCCTTTGTGGAGTTTGTGCAGGCGTCTTCTCGGAGAGTCTGTCTTTTGACGTTTCGTTTGTCTTGTATGTGTGAGTATCGTTTCAATTATGTACATAGTGTAAATATACGTTTTATCAATATTGCGAAAGTCTTCGTTTTTCTTGTCATTTCGCGTATCATTCTAACTCACATTTCACCTCTAGACTAACAAGCTAACAATATATATATATATATATATATATATATATATATATATATATATATATATATATATATATATATATATGTATATATATATACATATATATATGTATATAGGTTTGTGTACGCAAAGCACACAGTGGGTCAGCGACACACGGTATTTTTAAGCATCCCATTGGACGCATCGTTGTTTATTTATGCGTCCATTCGCAACGTAATTCGGTGCATCCACGCACGCAACACCTTTATTTTTCTGCGTCCAGCTTCAAAATTTTGGAGTTCCGGACGCACACTATCGGATTTGCTCCTTATTTGCAACTGCTTGGGGTGTGGGTTTTCGAACACACACATTTACAGGTGCGTCTGCAATAGTCACATAGGCCCATAGGCGTTATTTGTGAGGGGTAGGCCTACGAGGGGTACCCGTACCCCCACTTTTTGGACTGCGGGTATACCGTACCCCTCAATTCTTGAACAATGCCAATCAATATTTTATTATTGTGCCTTCCCAGAGATCGCAGTCTCAGCCTTGCTGCGTGTATGTAAGAAATTGGTTTCCCCACTTTTTAGACCAAAGTTACGCATCTGCAAAGGCCTATATAGCTTACGCGGGTCCTATGTTTGCCAACATTTTTGATGAAATTCCTATGTTGTGGCAGTCAAAAAACTCTGAAATTTCCCATGATTAAAGCGCAGTACTAATAATTATTAAATATGAATTTTCACATGACATTGTCAGCAGTTGTAAAAGGCCAAGTAGGCCTACTGTCTCGAACTTTAATCGTAAAATCGCAATTACATCGAGTTTCTACAGCGCCTAAGAGAGGCGCTTCCAATTTCGCATCATCACATCATCCGAAATTAAGCGTGATCTGTAATCCGTTGGTCCCAGGTGACTGTCATGGCGTTTTTTGCTTCGTGGGGTCCTTCGCTTTAAATAAAGACGACCGTTACATGATTTATACCTATTAATCGACCTCTCTGCTGCATACGTTAAGACTCTTCTTCCGTGTAGGTTACCGCGATAAATTGTTGAATTTCGCCAATAGTCGGGTAAGAGTTTAATAAGAGAAAACCGTACTTGACTTCGGTAAACTGACTCGTGTCATTGGCGTGGCATGTTCAGAGTCCATTTGCAGCACTGTTGACTACTGTTGAATTGTTCAGCTTTCTAGTTAGACTCAATTTCGAGAACTTTTCCATATTAGCGGTTTTATTTTAGCAGCAACAAGCTGTAACAAAATCAACGCTAATTAATAATTTAGCGTTTATCTAAATTGAACTTGCAATTCGGCGCAAAATAAGTGTTTAAAAGGTTGCAATTGTAAATGTTGTAAAAAACCTAGTAGTGAATCTTGACACAAAACACATTTCTTTGTCAAGCTTTGAACTAAATAGAAGTCTGGAAACAAAGAAATGGGGTAGTCTTTCAGAAATGGTGGAGCATTTGCTTGTGACATAGTTGAAAACAATAGGGCTCTGCCAGATTGCAAAAGAAAGTAGGGTGCTGTATCTACCAGGAGGGTATGGCCCGAATCCAAAATCCCAAAACGAAATTTGGCAGGATCCCCGAAAGTGATTTTACATCAAGGTTGCGCTAGGTCTATGTCATGTATAAGAGTTTACAATTTAACTTTGAATTGTTTTTGAGAGTTCAGCCGCTTTCTATAAAACTGTTTACGGGAAATGAGGCTTTTGTATATTTTCAGCATGTTTGGGTATTCAGGTTGACCCCTACCAGGAGGACTGTCAAGTAAGTGAGGAAGTAATTAATAAGCCAGTGGTTCCCACAACGACATGCATGTTGCCCTATAATGGATTTACCACAGATTATCACAACAAAGAGACAGACACTAGTGCAACAACTGCAATTGACTGATTCATTTTCTTCAGAGACAAGCGTGCAAACTGGATCAGGGTTGAAGACTTTATTTACTGATTAATTACCAAGATTGAAGAGTTTATTTACTGGTTAATCACCAATGGTTGCTTATATACTCAATAGTCCTTCCTGTAGGTGCCGCATTCTACACTCACGCAATCTGGGGTGGCCAATGGCCATATTGTTTATAAAGTACACCATCAGCATGTGACCATTTCTCATGGATCACCAGAAATTTGCATTAGCTCATAAGCATGAAACTCTGCAGGACTTTACCTCAAGAAAGTTAATAAAGCAATGATGGATTTATGTTAAGCAGTCATTAATATCTGTGAATATTGTTTGAGGTAGTGGTATAATGTGATTATATTAAAAAAAATATTTGTTTGATTTATTTCAGATTTTCAGCCAAGTTGTTTTGTTTGAAATGGAGCTTGTATACGCATTGGTGGGTGCAGGTGTTGCTGTGGTGGCTGTTTTGCTGTTTGTCCTGAGACGAAGATCACACAAGCCAATCATCCAGAAGCTGTCCTTTGACTTGTTGTCTGGGAGCCAGAAGAATAAGAAGCGAAAGCACTTTGGTTTTAGCAAAAATAAGAAGAAGAGCGACGGCGAGGAAGAGAGCATCAAGGTGGAACGTGTTCCAAAAGACGCACACGAGAAGAAAGGAAAGAAAAAAGGGAAAAACAAAGGAAAGGGACATGTTGGTGGGAAGAACGTCAGGGAAGTGGAAGCCCAACCTGAGGCGGAGTCCGACAACGAAAGTGTGGAAATAGACGAGGATAAGGAAATGGATGAGACTCCACTTTTTGAACAACCGGATGATTTTGCACAAGTGGATGCAGGAAAATCTGCTGGAGGCAACAAGTCACGATCTCCTAAGGCAGACGCAGAATCGAAGGACTCAATCATAGCTGGAAATGCACCCGGAAAAGGGAACGTAGAAGACACACAGAAGGAGACAGCTGGAGATAAGAAAGGAAAGAAAAATAAGCCAAGAAAGGAAGACGATACTGTCGTGGTGAAGAAAGAAACCGCCCAGCTTTCTGTCACGAAAGAGAAAGAAACGGCGGCGGAAAAGGTCAGTGTGGAGAAGCAGGATGAGAATGGGGCGTCGAACAGTGAAGAGAAGGATGTGGCCACTGCGGATACTTCTGGTGAAAAGGCTGCCAAGAAGAGAAAGAAGAAGAAGAAGAATGAAAAAGCCTCTGGTATGTTGAGATATAATTCTTTTCACTCATAATTTCGACTTTCAGTTGATCTGTGGAATCTTTTTCTTCAAATTTCTATAGTGCATTGGAAATTAAGTAATGTGCTGTTGTGCATTGTGCATGATTCTTCTCCAGCACCATCCAGTTTCTTCTCTAAAGCCACTGCCAGCATTCGGATGGCAGTTCTGTAAGGAGCACTGGTTGATATTAGGCTCTTTAAACAGCATAGGGGCACTGCAGTCGGACTCGTACGGCGGGGGGACTTCGGGTGGTCACAACTTCGTAAGCTCACGGCGTGGGGCGATCACGACTTAACTGCTTTTGGTCAGGCAACTCTGTATTTCTGGCTAAGGGCTTGATACAGTTAAAGTAGCATTTTGATATAAATGAGGTTTTACTGTTTTTTAATATATATATTTGTTTCTGTTTTTAGCTGCCAATGGGGAGCATTCTGGTGTTGGTGGTGACATACCTGAGGACGTGGGTTCTGAGGCTGTGGCTGCCCCTTCAAATGCAGACCAACTGGCTAAACCTGAAGCAGAGGATGAAGACAGTGAAGATGGCTTCATTCCAGTGACACGTGAAGCAACACACATCAAAGCTCCAGAGAACAACAAATCTGTGAAAGATGAAACTGAGGTTTGTTAGTATAATTTCTAGTATGGTGCTGGAAGGCATTTATGTATTTATTAGGTAAATTTATATAGCACAATTCTGTTTGTCCTCAGTGGTAATTCAGGGTATTTCCTGTCATCATTTCTAGGGTTGAAATCCCATCTGAAGTGCTGAGCATGTGCATATCTGGCGGTTAGGTGAGCCATGCAGTGCGTTAGTTTTGAAACCCTATCAATGGTCCTTTAGTTTAACGTGCTGGATTTAACAATGTACATGTATACACTTGTACATGTTCCCATACTGACAAATTGCATTCTCAGATTGCTTAGTTATATGTATATTTACCTGGCATTCATAAATTGCATACTTGTACACATAGTGCTTACTTGTATATATGTATTTACTTGGTAGCCAAACTCATAGTTTTAAGTTGAGTGAGATGAGAGTAAAGAAAAGCATTGTAAGAAAAACGTTTTCCAATGGGGGCGTAGTTGATTTCCTTTTAGTCCATTTTGCTTGGGCAAGAATAAGCATATAGTCAAGATTACTTCTTCCAGTGTTGGTTTCTTGCAAACGTGCAACTGAATGTCACTGTCCAACACTTGTGAACAAATCAGTACACCAAAAACTCATAACGCTGTCTTTGACCGCATTAGAACAAGACCTTGCTGTATAAGGAGTTTATTTTTCATTGCTGAACTAAATTTCGGATACATGTCCTGGTCATGTTATATTAGAATTCGTTTTATAATGAAGAATGTCCTTAACGAGACTCTGATGTGGTGTAATGTTTAAATAGTAATTTAAAAATGACAATTGATAATCTGCCAAATTGAGGAATATTTCTGGGTAACAGAAGTGTGCTTCACTCACATGTATACCAAACATGCATTATATATAATTTAAAAGTTGTCTATCCTCTTGGGTTAGCTTTGTTTATGTTTGTTTTTTATTCTGATGGCAACAAGCAGAGCTTTGTTTCATTGAGCTGAGGCAGTCCCACAGACAGTCCAGCATGAATTGAGTCTCTGAAACAATTTGACAATACTAGGTACTTCTCTTTTCAGAAACCAGTGGAGAGCAATCCAGCGATGGAGTCTGTCAATGCCTTGAAGATTTCCTTGGAATCAGGTAGTTCTGCAGTAATCTGTTCTGTTCTGACTCAAAGTTACTGCTTTCTGTACACATGTTTTCTGTGTGAAAACTGTTGTAATGTTAAATTTTCTTTATATTATTATTGATTATAATAACAATAAAGCTACTGATCACAATATTAAGAAGTTTAACTGTTTTTCTCTTCACCAGGACATGCAGATGTCCCTAGAGGCTTTAGAAAAGCTATCATGATACGTGTGGACCTTAGCAGCTGAAGATAATGACAACTTCAGATTGATTGAAAGGATAGCCAGTGAGCACTGTAGTTTTGATTGAAATTCAACTGTGTGATGTGAGATCTTTGGAGGCTGCTGAAGAACAAGGCAAGCAGAATTATGCTGTCATTGTTATATGTGCATGTCCTCAGCAGTTTTGTGGTGTTGTTCACTGCAGAAATGGCAGGCTCTATAAGTGCAACCAAGAAAATATCTAGACAACAGATTCAGAGTTATTGGACACAGAGGGAACACTGAGAACTGTTAAAGGGGCTTATGTGGGGCGTGGTGGCTCAGTGGTAAGTTTGGCGCCTTGTGACCGGAGGGTTGCAGGTTCGAATCCCACTCTAGCCGCTGCGTACAGACCTTGGGCAAGTCCTTCACTCGCAATTGCTCGTGGCGCTTCGGCGTGTAAATTCCGGCACAGTATCAAATGCTGTAGTCGGGAGCGCCTCTGAGTAGTAGTTGACTTCGAGTGGCGCTATAGAAATATCCGGAATAAAATAAATAAATAAATGATAAGATATAGATTTCTGCCTTTAGAATAACTGTTAAGAGGAATATTGTTAATGAGAAATCTATTTCTGGGTTTTGCATGTTAATCGTTTCTGTTCTGGTTGAACCAGAGATGGAAAAGTCAAAGGAACTTCTTGGAGAGCTAAACAAGGAAAGGGAAAAGAATGGATTATTCTCACAGGCAATTGATCAGCTGAGTAATCAGGTGAGTTTCATGGCTTTGCTTTATTCTGTCGGCCTTTCCTTCACAATACCCTATGTTAGCATTCCTCAGAAGAGCTCCCTTCCTCTCCAATCCTTCCTCCATGAGGTTTGGATGGAATGCTAGGAAGAAGACAAGTGCCTGAAGCTAACCCTGAGAACCAGTCATAGGTAGGCATTAATAACTTCATTTTCTTGGCCTTGGCTCATTATAAAGGACAGTGGTCAGTACTTTCTCCTCAATTATTATTATTTTATGCATTTATTAAGCGCCACTGTCTAAATTGACCAAGCATCAGTCGATGGCGCTCAGCAGTTGTGAGTGTAGGACTTGCTCAAGGTCCCTGTAACTGTCTCATGGGAGGCTCAAACCCATGCTCTCTGCCTTACAAGGCAGGCACTCAACCAATCGGTTACTGTGTCACACAACTTCTGATCTTCTTATCGTCAGTGTATGTTTGTTTTGTTCTGTAGGTGCAAGACAAAGAGGTGAAGAGAGTTCAGCTGGAGAGATCGATAGAACAGCAGAAGGTGGATTTGAAGGCGCTCAGAGAACAGCTACAGGACAGCTGTAGAGCTATTCAACAGCTGAAGGATGAGAACAAAGGACTGAAGGAGAGCCTTTCAAACACCAAGTGAGTTGAGACACCTACCCAGTGAATATTAGATTTAGAATTAGAATCTCAGTACACTGTGGACTCATCCATTCCACTTAACATGAAGTGGTGTCATATCCCCCAAAAGCTACTTACTTTACGAAGCATACTGTTTAAAGCACTATACAAGAACAGCCGTGTGGTACTAAATATTGACTCAGTATTATCTATTTTTACGCACGACCTGGTTTAAACGTAATCATAAGGCATACCTCTGAAAACTTCACCGTAGCGGAAGAGGCAAACTTATAGAGGTGATCTGATGTCTGATAATGGCTTTATCATAAGGCACAAGGAATAAAAAATAGACCTGTACTTGACTCTTACTAACTGAAATTGGCAAACTGTTACCAGCCTATATAGGCAATATTTGTTAAGTTTTTCAATGGTTTAGTATGCAGTGGCAAAAAAGTGTTGTCAGCCCGTCTTTTTCGAATAGGCTACTTTGGAACCTGTAACTTGAGCTTCTTGGCCTGTCTTTGCCTCACTGCTGTAAGACTTTCAAACCACTCTATTCAATTGTGGTTTTGTCAGGTCCAGAGCACATCTGATTTGTTTCTGTTGAAGAGGTGCTATATAAATGTGCAATTAAACTTGCGAAATGTCCAACTTGTGTAAAGTGTAAATTCTGTGCCAGTATTGCCATGTGATCTATTGTGATCTATCCATTGCCATGTGATTCATCCATTGCCATGTGATCTTTCCATTGCCATGTGATCTATCTGTTGCCATGTGATCTTTCCATTGCCATGTGATCTATCTGTTGCCATGGGATCTTTCCATTACCTTGTGATCATTCCATTGCCATGCGATCTTTTCACTGCTCTGTGACATTTCAGACTAGACATTCATTCTGTATAGATTTCAATTCAATTGATTATTCAATCGTTTGAAGGTCGAAATTTCTAAAGGCAACGTTCACCTGTTATTTCCACGTTCAGCTGTGTCCTGTGCATTGTTGGAAACATTTGGTTTTATTGCTATATGGATGACTTGAACAGCTGTTGAGAGCACACTGTAAATGGATGATCATTATCTTCTCCCAGGTGCAGATAATGGCCCACGCAGGTTGATTTGTGACATCACCCGTGAACAGTTCGATGTGTGTTCTTGGCCACCTGGTGTGCTTATCACCTGCTTGTCTGGTTCGCCTGTCTTGATGTTACATTTTGTTTCTAATACTTGATACAAAAAGAAATGAAAATAAGTTATAATGAAAATGAAACAAAATGGCTTGTAATGTTTGTGTAGACTAATTCCTTGTGTAATCTACATAAGTTGATTTTGTGCATTTGCCTTTGCCGATGTTCCTTATTTAAAAAACAGGAAATGATAATGCCGTCAAATATTTTTCTAGCTTAATTCCTATCTTAATCTATATAATTTAATTTCTGTACTTTTGAGAGATTTTTCAAGGTGCTATATACATGTGTGAATACATACGTATGGACACCAGAAACTACTAATGACCTTAGGAGTCATGAATATCAATAACTGTGTTATAAGTGAGTCATGGTATGATGAACAATATTTCCATAGGTGAGTGAATTTTGGGACCCATGTCCACAACTGTGTTGTGTGAGAATTCGTCTTGTAACAAAGTGTGTTTCAACTAGTTTCTGGTTTATACAGTATCTGGAACACTGTAGCTGATGGATTTGAGTGCTGACCTTGTAACCCGGTGAGTACGGGTTCGAGCCTCTGCTGAAACGGTCGCTATGTACGGACCTTTCAAGAGCAAGTTCTTCACTCACAATTGCTTAGCGCCATCAATTGATGGTTGGTCATTAATTAGATAGTGGTGCATAATAAATGCATAATGATAATAATAACAATAATAATAATAGGATTTATGTAGTACATTTTAAGTACCAATCACACAATATTAAAGAGTTGAGCTGAGGTACTGATGAGCAATGACAATGGTTGTTTGAACTGTCTTGTAACTGGGACATGTTATGATGAACAGTATTTTCTATGGGTGAATGAATTTAGATTCCATGTCCTCGACTGTTACGTGAGAATTTGTCTTATGACAAAGCGTGTTTTAAATTTATTTAATATTAAACGGTTACTGTGTACGAACCGTGAGCAAGTTCTTCACAAACACACAGCGCCACAAAAACAAGACATCATAGCAAAACTTGGACTAACATTGAGAGAAGCACTGGATATGATAAATGACCGCGGTCAGTGAAGACCACTTGTTCGTAGTAGCTATCGCCACCAGAGGGGGCTGGTATTGGGAACTGATTATAAATGATGAAATATTACAGAGTTGAGCAGAAGAACTGATGGCAGGTGGTTTGGTTTTTTGAGCAGGCATTTGGCGGTTGATGACTCAGTGAAGATGGAGTTGCAGACGCGGGTTCGAGTAATGGATGATGCTTTGAAGCAAAACGCTCTTCAGATGAACGCAAGTGAGAACGCTCGCAAGGATCTTGAAATCAAAGATAAGCGCAGCCAGGATAGGATCATGGTCCTTGAGGTATGGTTTCTGAGGTTCTTTGAATACATTACATAAATGACTCAGTTCATACATACCTTCTTATGGTAACTTGTAGACTATCTTACAGCCGAGGTTCACACTTATGGATCAAAAGTCAGCGAGGAAAGGGATGTGTTACACACTCTCATACTCTCTTATATCTGGTTATTGTCTTGGGAATAAGTTCAGTTCTTTAGATAATATTGCATAAGATGCCTATGGAGAGATAGTTTACCTTTTTCCTGAGTGTTTTCCATTTCTGTTTTGCTGTCTGCCATATGTGCCAATGAAGTATGTAAATTAGTACATTGGAACCTCTTTATTTCACAGTATTTTTGAGCCATATCAAGAACTGCCATGTAAGGAGTTGTATTATATCAGAATTTGTGTTATAGTGAAATACGTTGTACGTCATTCAGGATTCTGTTCTATTTATAGTAATATTATTATTTACTTTCCCCAAGGTATGTATGATCTGTCGGTGTTTAAAATAGCTTTAATAGTGAATTGTTGAGTATCTGGGTTGGCTAAGCCTCGTCAGATTCAGCCAAGGAGAAAGTGCTGTGAAAGGCGACGGCGTTAAAGCGTTGGATCACAACCGATAGATAGACTCTGGGAAAGATGGCATGTTCTCTTGCATCTCCAGATACATGCTTTATTATTATTATTATTATTACTGTGAGCAGTTGACATTGTATAATCGAGAGCTTGTGTTCATTGAGTTTTGTGACCGTGGTTGACAGAGAGAGCTGCAGGAGAAGTCTGAGAGATGCCAGAATATGTCGTCTGAGCTGCAGCGCCGCGACCTCGAATTGAACCAAGTGGAGAAAATGAGAACACACTTCATGGTTAGTTCTAAAAAACGAATAAATGATCTCCATTGTCCTCGGTCATTTGTCAAGTCTATTGCCCCCCTTAGTGTTAGTCTAAGTGATGTTGTGACTTCATTTATATTATCTATCCAGCATAGTCTTGGTCTGCTAGCCATATTTGTACTTGTAATTAGTAACTTCTATTGTGCCAGTGTCTAATGCACAAGGCATCACAACCGATGGCGCACCAAAACCAAGCCGTAATCAGATCAATATCCAGAAGATGAGTCTGTAAGACAGAGAGGCAGCCTATGGTGGATAAGTAATTCGAAAGAGGTAAGTTTTAAGTTGAGTATAAATGAGATCGTATTCAATGCATCTGAGTGAATATTAGATTCTGATTGGTTTGTGTTGGGTGTTAAGGAACTGGAGAAGCAGAAAGCTGATCTGGAGAGACTCCTCCAGGCAAAGGAATCACAGAACAAAGAACTCGTGACATATGGCCTTCAGAAGGATTCCGAGCTCCAGGTGAGCAATTCTCAGCAGAAACTAGTTCTTAGAAGCAGCATCATCGTTTTTGCCTACTTTGCTATTGACATCATGTGAGGTAGGGTAGGGTAACTACTTGTGAAATCACTACACACCTACTGATAACAGTCATCATCTTTGAGGATCTTTCATGCGATGTCTTGGGATTCCAACCAGAATGCAGTGTTTTTAAGCCGGCTCAAAGAGACAGAACAACCGCAGGTGTTTAACTTTGCTAAACTTGTCTGAATTCAACTGTGGCAAACAAATAGATGTCAACGTTGAAACTAAGTGTCATTCACGTCCCGACAATAACACTGAACGCTATTAACGAAGAATCAACATGATAGCTGAAGCACAAGACAGACGATTCCTTAACTAAGCGCTACAGTGATAGAAGATACATGATACATGTAGAGGGTTCATGGTAGAAGATACAAACTGTTGAATTCAATTAGAAAGTCGGTATTTAGATCTAATTTTTCACAACAAATGGAGCTGAAAGTTTCCTGGCAAGGTGCCACACTGTGTCAGATTGGTTGAAGGAGACCAGATGTAATGTAAACACATTTATTTAGCTCTGAAGTATTTAGACAGCTGGCAGTTGGACAGAGGAAGCCATTTTACAGGTGAGAAAAGCATTTATTTATTTATTTAATTATATATATTTGTATTGTATTTATTTATTTATTTGTATTCTATTTATTTATGTTGTATTTTGTTTGTATCATTTTTTAAAATTTATTACCCGATCACGGTCAGTAAACCTGAGTATGATGAAGAAGTGTGGGGAAAGAGCTCAGCAGACTCGGAAATGACAATCATTGATATACAGATGTAGTGCTCTACTAGTTCGACTGTCGTGCCATACGTTAGGTTCTTATTTTGATTTGGTTGTTTTCAGAGAATGCAGTCAGAGATCTCGATGATGAAGGAGTCATTTCAGAGGAGGTCTCGTGAGATGGATGCCAGGGTGACCGATCGAGACACCCTTGGGGCGCAGTTAGACACCCTACGCCAGCAGTTGTGTCAGAAGGATGCAGAGCTTCAGAGATTGCAGCAGAAGGAGACAGAGTTCATTCAAAAAGAGGCAGAGTTCGTTCAGAAAGAGGAGGCGGAGCTACAGTTGCTGAATCAGAAAGGTGCAGAGTTTGTTCAGATGGAGGTGGAGCTTCAGAGGTTGCAGCGTAAGGAGGCAGAGTTTACACAGAAGGACATGATGATTCAAAGGCTGCAGCAGCAGGTGACAGAATTTGCTCAGGAGGAGGCGGAGTTCATTCAGAAAGAGGCAGAGCTTCAGAGATTGAAACAAGCATTGGCAGAGTTTGCTCAGAAGGAGGCGGATTTCACCCAGAAAGAGGCAGAGCTTCAGAGGGTGCAACATGCAGTGGCAGAGTCTGCTGAGAAGGAAGTGGAGTTTACTCAGAAAGAGGCAGAGCTTCAGAGATTGAAACAAGCAGTGGCAGAGTTTGCTGGGATGGAGGCGGAGTTTACTCAGAAAGAGGCGGAGCTCCAGAGATTGCAACAAGCATTGGCAGAGTTTGCTGAGAAGGAGGCGGAGTTTACTCAGAAAGAGGCGGAGCTCCAGAGATTGCAACAAGCATTGGCAGAGTTTGCTGAGAAGGAGGCGGAGTTTACTCAGAAAGAGGCGGAGCTCCAGAGATTGCAACAAGCAGTGGCAGAGTTTGCTGAGAAGGAGGCGGAGTTTACTCAGAAAGAGGCGGAGCTTCAGAGAGTGCAGCAGGCAGTAGCAGAGTTTGCTCAGAAGGAGGCAGAGTTTACTCAAAAAGAGGCAGAGTTTCAGAGATTGCAACAAGCAGTGACAGAGTTTGCTCAGAAGGAGACAGAGTTTACTCAGAAAGAGGCAGAGTTTCTGAGATTGCAACAAGCAGTGACAGAGTTTGCTCAGAAGGAGACAGAGTTTACTCAGAAAGAGGTGGAGCTTCAGAGACTACAGCAAACTGTGGCAGATTTTATGCAGAAAGAGGTGGAGTTTACTGAGAGGGATGTGGAGCTTCAGAGGCTGTGCCAGAAAGAGGTGGAATTTGCTCAGAAAGAAACAGAGTTAACTCATATGGCAGCCAGGATCCTGGAACTTGAAGTTGCAAAGCACGATCAGAGTGACGCAAATCTGGCAAAGCTGCACGAGGTCGAAGGACAAGTAGCATCTTGTTACTCGGCGATAGATCAGCTACACCAAAAAGAGGCTGACCTCATTCAGGAAGTAGGTCAACTGAAAGAAAAACTAAGTGCCATTCAGGGAGAAAGCCGGGTAAGAAACAAATCATATTAAATGACAATTAATTAATTACTAGGCAGCATAGGTGCTTATTAATTACAGATCTTTTATTAAATAAATCGTATTTGCATTCCATCTGTTGGCAATATTTCTACAACTGCAATGGGGAATTAAAATTGCAGAATAAAGGTTGCACTGGTTTTATTTTGGACGTCTGTGTAAGTAATTTATGGTAGGGTATAGGGTATGAGAAATTTCTTAATTGCTTTAACGTAATATTGCGGCTTAGCTTTGGTGCACCTTAAGTTCTGTTAGACACTGGCACTATAGAAGTTACAAATTAATAATAATAATAATCAATTCTACTACATTCAAGGACTTACCGCTAAGATGGCTACACAGTAGCCATCTTAGGGGAGACTCGAATCCATACTGTCCACGTTACAAGGCGAGCTCTCTAACCAGTCGGCACTTTAGTAGTCATTGGATTAGAATAGTTGTTGTATTGCATTCTTGAAATTATGCAGAATTTTGAAGAAGCAACATCCAAGATGGCCGGTGAGGTGCACGAACTTAGCTGTGATAATAAATTAAAAGACGAACGATTAACTCAACTTGAAGAAGAAAAACAAGTGAGTCAGAGATATCTCTTAGTTCTTCCATTTGTCAACTTTCAATCTCAGTTATTTGATTTTCCCCATGACCAATATTGCTTCTGTGTTCAAATTCTGTAATTACAAGTAGTTATGGAGTGAGGTTAGGCAGTAGGTAACGATTTTCTTTTGTCGTTTAAGTTATTAGACTATTATTATTATTATTAAAGCAATTTTATATAGCGCCCCTTCAAGATTGCCTACTCAGGAGCACTCCCAGTCTAACCACGGTCGAACAACACAGTTTTGAGGACAGTAAGAAACAGTGAAATGACCAATTGGTATTTGACAGAGCTTGGTAGGGAGCCCAATCCAGGTCATGGGTGGCAGGTTAATAATGGCCGAGAATGTCAAGATAAAGAAACTTAATGCATTAATACTGAAAAATGCCGTTGAACTTATTTCAATTGAAATGCATGATCAAAAGTAGAAGATATGATAGGACTGTATGAATGAATGACAGAGCTTGTTATTTGAAACTTAAACTGAATTGATATAGGCTCACATTTCAAAGGAGATACTTCCAATTATACTGCTATTAACTGTGTAACATAGTTTCAGTGGCAAAGCAGAGTTCAGTGTTGTTTGGCGATAACTGATATTAAGACTGGGCTGGCCTGTTCTTTTGCATTTGTTAGAGCACATTCCTTGTACATTTTGATGCATAAGATAAGATAAGAAAGTTTGACATATTTTGCACACTAACCAATTTTTTGTGTAACTACCATTTTTCTTGCTTGAGAGTTCGTTGCGAAGATTAACGATTGTCATTTCACTTTGGGGTGTTGACTGCGCGTTGATTTGCCAGTTTCTTTGCTATTTGAAATTCAGTAAAAAAATTGCAATTTTGGAGATCTATTAAACCTTCTGATGTGTGAGTAATGGAAAAACATGGTATAACCATCTATTGAAACACTTAAGACCTGTAACGATTCTTTTGCATTTCTACCCAATCTTTCTGCTCAGCATTAAGAATAATATGTCTCTTGGACATCTGAATCAGTTGTGTTGTGCAGTGTTCTCGTACTTTGTAGTCATCGAGTGATTTCTGCTTGTATTTAAGAAGCATGGTTTGAGTGCTTGTCACTGTTTGATCTGTCTGCCATTTGGATCTGTCATTCCACGCTTGTAGGACCTTGTTGGCCAAGTGCTCACATTACAGACTTCTCTGGAGGAGAGAGATAGGAATGCGGAGGGTTTTTCCCGGACCCAGGAGGACCTGAATGAGCGACTCGAGAAGGCTGTTCTTATGCAACAAGAACTCGACAAGCAGAAACGAGAGAACACAGTAAGAACACGTACAGACTACAGCACCCACATAGAGGCATTTCCAGTTTTCCATTTACAGACACTTCCAATCACATTCAGTTTAAAGTTTTCCACTTGTAGATAGTATTTCATTCGACTTTGTTCCAGTTACCAGTTCTTCTGTTTTGAGGCAGTTCCGAGCTTCCATTTTAGAGGCACTTTCTATCTTCTTGTTTGAGGCAGTTCCAAATTTTCATTTTAAAAACACTTCCAATCTTTTTGTTTGGAGGCACTTTTCGATCTTCCTATTTGAGACAGTTCCAATATATTTCCAGTCTTCCATATTTCCAGTCTTCCATCCACAGGCCCTTATTTTGGATGGGCAAAAATTGTGCATGATTCTCCTCCAGAACCATCCAGCTTCTTCTCTAGAGCCACTGCAAACGGTCAGTTAACAGTTGTGTAAGGAGCAGGGGTTGATATTAGGCTCTGAATGAACAGTATAATAGGGGCACTGCAGTTGGATTCGTACGGCGGCGGGATTTTGGGCGGTTACGACTTCTTACGCTTACAGCTTCGGGTGGTCATGACATCGAATGCTTTTGGATGGGCTACTCTGTATTTCTGGCTAAGGGTCTGTCCATCCAGAGGCATTTTTGATCTTCCTGTCATAACCAATATATTACCAGTCTTCCATCCAGAAGCACTTTTGATTTTCCTATTTTAAGCAGCTTCAAACTTCCGATAACACACACTTGTTGTATTTCAATCGGAGGCTATTTTGAGGCCATTTATTTGCTGTTTGCTTTCTTTACCCAACTATTAAACTTCTATTTCTGGTCTAGTTCTGCCAATGTCAGTAGTGTTTGCATTGTGCCTGTATCAGCAGTTCTGATCCAGGTGCTTCTTGCAAAACTGACGACTGGTTGTTCAGTTACACTACGTGGAAGAAAGACTGTTGCTCTTGTGTGTTGTAACTTTCAACCATTGTTCCAAACTGCTCAACCTAGTATGTCTTGTGAAATTGGAAATTTGCTGTCAAGCTGTTATAATCAATATCTCAAGGTTGTCAGAATGTGTATATGCTGTTCAGTTTAAGGATCCAGCTTTTGCAATTTTGTTTCTTCTCATTGTTCCTGATAAATAAGCAGATTGGCTGTATATTTTGTACACTTTTAGTTCACCCTCTTTAGTTACTGTGGTCATCTGGCGAAGTGAAGTGGCGAATGGTTAACACGTGAGGTGGACATTAAAACAACCTGCCGTCATGTGGCAGACTACAGTTAATCAGTTTGCCATGAGAGCAGCTAGTCCCTCTGATAATTTTTTTGTTGTGTTGTTGCAAATGTTAACATTTCACCAGCCATTAAGATTTAACCTAACAGCTTACTGGGTTTCTAAATGAAATCAAAAGACATCATCTGTGTAGTGAATTAGAATTTTAAGAAACTGTTGTTAAACGTTATCGTTTTGTGCTAGAATTTTCATGAATTTTTTACCGAAAATGAAATGGTGATGTGCCACTAACCTCACAAACAGAACACAACTCCTTGAGGTTAATCATAGGTTCTTTTGTTGACAGCACTGGCATGTTTTGAAGTGCTCATTAATCTGCCTGATCCTATTGTGAAGTGTTGATAAATAAATATTTTACTAATGTTTGCACTTAAGTTTGTAACAAACTTATTTAAAGTCTTGTTTTCTGTGTGTTTCTGATATGTTAATAAGGTAGGTCTTTGTAACAACCTTACTGTTATTATGCACTACAAATGTATTGGGCACAAAACTAGTTAACACTGAGCTCTTGCAGCATGTTTTAGTATTACTTAACTGATAGTGTTCTACAAACCACTGAATGAATGTAGATGTACTCACCTGTAGTTTGTCTTATTTGTCTGTTGTATACATGTCTAAGGGAGGATAGGTTTTGTTGGATATACGTTTGCTGTGGAACTTGTTTTCATGGCTTATGACATGCAACCTATGAAACTTATTTTCTGTAAATAAGAGTCTTGAAGATTTATTTAGCACCATTATCGTAATTGTGCTAGGCAACACTGAATGTATTATGATTTGATTCTAGACTGTGTAAATTGCGTGGCCGACTAATTGTTATAATTGAAATGTTGATTTATTATGATTGGATTGGATAATATATAATGCCAACTGATTGTCATCTGCCTGTGTTATGAGTAGCACGCGCTGATTCTCTGATCCTTACTACGAATTTTGTTCATAATGCACCCACCATCAATATGTAATTCGGAATGTGGGTTACCCTAACCTAGCGGGCTTGCGCCCCTTTTGGGTTGCCCTTGTTCCATGATCAGTGCTTATTGTGTTAATTTACCTTTTTAATAAATGTAATAACAGTGAATGTTTCAATGTGAATGTTTCAATGTTTTACATTGTATGATGTTACATGCACTGCTCACGGTACAATAAAGACTGATTTGATTGATTGATTTGAAGTATCAGTTGATACTGGCATATGCTGGGAAGTAAATGGCAAGTCCTGTGATACAATTTGGTGTCCAAGACTTTGGTATTCGTCCACTGCCAGCTCAGGTGCAGCAGAGCAGAAAATGAGTGCTTCCCTTATGTTCCACTTGGAACATGGGAGTTGTACTGCTACTTTACTCGAATTTTACTGATGTGTTACAGGCTGTGATCCCCAAGTGGAAAGTCTTATTCTCATCTAGACTTTGAGCTATTTCTGTCGGGTCCGAAATGACCTTTGACCCACTTACGAAGATGTTGTGTGTTTTGTCGTGTGCAGGTGCTTCAGGACACAATTGAGCAGATGAAAACCGAATTGCTTCAGCGCCTGTCAGCCTCTGATGCTGAGCTGCGTCAGGCACTTGATGAGAAAGACAAGGAGATTGAAAGGTTAAAGGTTAGCTTACGAGGAATTATTTGTTATTTTTATATGAAGATTTGTGTTGAGTGGCGCGTTTATAAATGTTTGATTACAATTACATTTAAAACAGTGTTTAACGAGGTTGAAATAATGATCGCCACGTTGTAATGAACTTAAATATAGACTATAAGTTTACATGATAACTCGTATTTCAGAAACTAATCATTGATACTGCCACCTCTACAACATTATATTTTAATCAGACAATTCTCTGTATAGCAGGGCCCATAGGGTTCCTTAGGAGTTCTCCCTTTGACACTAATTAATGTAAATCAAATTATCTGTATATTTTGTAATTTTTTGTGATTATTATATAATATATTTGTTTATTGATATCCTAAATGACAGACCACATTATGGTATAGAATAAAAGTGACTCCAGTTCAGATGAAAAAGAAATGATTATTACCCAACTGTTTCACTGCACAAAGTGGGAGACTTATTGCTGAGGGTGGTATTAATTTTAGTCTCAACGGATAGCAACAGAAGAGGCATCTACTGATAACAATGAAGCTCACAGCAAGGACCTCCAGCAGCCAGCCAACCAACACCAGGTCTGTTTCTATTATATACCGTAAAGTGGATCTGTATTGTTTGCTAGACTGAAACCCAATTTAACTAATTAGAATTTATTGTAGTTTTAATTTATTACTAAATCTTATTTGCTAAGGTTTTCTAAATAATTAGCTTTCTGGCCTGGTGGTTGTAGCACAGACAATGTTGCACAACAGGAAATAAACGGATGCTTTCTTTAAAACAAGTTTCCATTTATGAATTTTGCATGGTAGGGTATGCAAGTGACTGACTCTGAGTGGCAGAAAAAAGTTACTGGTGGTAGCAGTGAAAATGGCTCAAACTTTCGTGGCATAACAGTAATTTCGAATAGCATTACCTGTGTATCTTGAGAAAGTGCATTCAGGGACTATAAGATTTTAATGGAGCAGAATTTTGCTGGTTAATGGTTAGCTCTTCATAAATAGCATAAGTGGCTGATGTGTGGAGCCTCTGGAAAATGATGATAAGAATGTCTGATAAGTGATTTGGTTACTTTGTGCTGATGCATTTTAGGCAGATGGATTGGAGCAGCAAACAGAAGCTCAAAGTTTCGTTGAAACCGACAATGCAATCATTCACGACAAGTAATTTGACCTTTTAAGACCTCTTGCTATGATTATAATGTGTTGCAATACCACACACTTATAATGTGGCACTTGGTAGCTTGAATTTTGTCATAGACTTCTTTAACTAGAATCTGCTAACACTTAGTCGTGTTAAGTGTCACAGGCTGCTACTTGCTCATAGTGCATTACCAAATAATTGCTAGTGAAGATAGACTATTAGAATGCTTTTCTTTATAAAGCAGATTCTGGTCTAACTTGTTCAGAGACATGAATCATGAGTTTTTAGCAACCAGTCTCATTACTGTACGATTATCTCCTTATAACACAGCACTTGATATAACTTAGAGTAACATTGGATAATGCTATACTGCTCTGATAATGGTGAACAGTACAATAACTACTAGTTTGTATAAGACCTTACCTCTGTTTCTATAACCCCAGTAATTCATTTCTGTGTGTATTTTAAATAATATGATAGTGTTAATAATGCTGAATGCCAAAGGTAGGTTTGCATTTTGGGTAACAGTAGTTTGCATTCCATGGCTTCACAAGCAGCAATGTCAGAGGTGTGTGGTATGCTACAATCTCATTGTGCCACTATCTTGTTATCACACAGTACTTGATATTGCTAACAAAGATAACTGGTAGTGTTATTGTCTTCCTAGAGTCCGTCTCTTACCGCTGCAGTCGGTGCTAAATGCAGCTGCCAAATTAATAGCACATCTACCATGCTACTCTTGGATTTCTTCCTTCATTCTTGAACAACTGCACTGGCTTTCTAAATTCAGAATTCTCATTCTGGTGTCAAAGAAGGGGTCTCGCCCCTAAATGTGTAATTGATGTAATACACTGGCCTCCAGTCTCCTTGCATCGTCCACTTCGCTCCTCGAACAGACTGGATCTCTTAGTTCCTCATACTATGGATAGTTATTGTGCAGTCTCGGTCTTTTGCTTCAATTGGTGCCTCTCTCTGGAATGCACTGTCCTTGTACTTTTTCTCAAATTCTAGTAGGTAACCCCTCTAACTCTTTTGCTTTTCTCAAGATTACTTCTTGCCTTGTGCACTGGGAACACCTCTGAACGGTTCACCCTACTAGAGGCGCTTTACAAATGTTTAAATACAATATACAATATTATTATTATACATCTAATAAATGCCACCATCTAATGAGCAAGCGTCAATCGATGATGCTGAGCACTTGTGAGTGAAGGACTTGCTCAAGGTCCCTACACCATTACCCATTCAAAGGGGAGGCTCGAACCTGTATTCTCTGTGTTACAATGCGAGCGCTCTAATCAGTCGGCTACCATGTCCCACGACATTATAGTGTGTCATTGATAGGTTGCAGTGCATGTCTTGTGAGCAAGTGGCATTGCCAGAGGTTTGTGGTGTGCTAATTTCTATGTCTGTTTGTTTCCAGACACTGATGTTTTGCGGACGTATGCATAGTTTGTGAGTCTGTGATGGGTGGTGATGAATTGTTTCTGGGATCTTCTTGAATCGTATGAGGCAGAGGGATGTGACTGTCTCTGTCTTGGAGCTTAGCAATACGTCGGTCATTCCGTCCATTTGGAAGAACGTGTCCCTTATTCGAAAAAGACGCCTGCGAACAATTGGTTTCCCATTCCAGTGCAAATGCTCAATTTCCGGCCTCTGTCTTTGGTTCATTTATCAGTCATAATCTTTTAGATATCAGTAAATTAATTATTGCTAATGTTCTTTTACACTGGGAATTCGTTATATAGTGCGATGATTACAACACTGATGGTTCATGTATCAATCATAATCTTAGAGTTATCAGTAACTTATTACTAATATTCTTCTACACTGGGAACTCGTTATATAACGCACTTGATTACAATACTGATGTTACTGTCTGTTGACTTCGATGCTAGAATTAGTTTACTGTAGAAAATGAACTCATTAAAACATGACCTTGTTATAAGGTGGATCTTGATATGGCTCACAACAACCATGCTATAATGAGTTTTTATTGTAATTATAAACACTGATGTCACTATTGTTGCTGCTTTTGCTGAATTGTAATCTTCTGATGCACTGAATAATAATATTGCAGCGTCGATTTTTACAAAACCCTTTTTTACCTATGTCGATGTATGGTTTAGTGATGTTTTTTATGTTGAAAGGATGCTGTAACAATGCTCTGACTTTACTTGGTTGTTTTCAAATGTTGGACTTATGTTGCCACTTTAATAGTTCCAAGATAAACATTAAAACTATTGTTATCCGAGGTAGTAATGATCTCTTAGGAGTTGAAAGTATATTTCTTGGAGATATTAAACATCATCTGAAGATCGATGCTGATATTACATTTTTGAATTCATTATTGCTTTGGGTAAAGTTAGTTTGCAACATCAGTTAAACTTTTAATTCTTAGATCTCGTGGACAAGGCAATTTGGATTTATTATCGAATGTAAAAGTGGATCTTGCATTGTCATTGATCAAGTATTTCCTGAACAAATTTTGTATTGGTTTTGTTTGTGGCTGATGGGGACATTGCCTCTGGAGGCGATGGTTCATAAGACACTATTATATTACACATACGGGACTGGGGTTCTGCTTGTGAAACCCCAAAATCACAGACATTTGTGGTTTACCTCAACCTAACTGATCAAAATGTTTTCAGTTGTAGACACTTTGGTTACTCAATGTTGCCCTAATTAAATGACTAGTTGAAGTTTGCACTGCATGTTAGCAGGGTTAACATGTTACAGGGTGAACTCTAAATCTGTAGTTCACACCACTTGAACTGCACATGTTAATTGTGATTTGATTTGTGGAGATATTACTACGTAGAGATGGTTGTTGCTACAGTTACTCTTGGTTTTAGATATGATTGTACTACTGCTTCATAAGATATTACTGCTATTAGGAAGAGTGGCATTACTAAAATGACTTGTGGTGTCAGATATCTCATTATGCTTTTTGACGATATTATCAGAAATAGGGTCATTGATAAACTGATTTTGCTTTCAGGTTTAATGTTTCTTACACTTTTTGAAGGTTCTAGTATAAAGAATGGCATTACTAATATGGTTGGTTTGTTGCTGTTTAACGAAACTGTGTCATAACAAAGGGTCTTGGTGCATTGCTATATATTTAGAGGCTGAAAATTAAATGTAGTATACTTTTTGGTGATTTGTTTCTTAACGACAGAATTTTACAAATATTGCTGCTTACATTTGTGCAATTGTACTTTTCAAATGCTCTTATCTGTACTATAGGCTGTGTTGCTATGAACTGCATCATATTTTATGACGATATCTGACTGCACTAATCGATTTGATGATATAGCTTTGGTTCTTGTCTTGGTTTCTGTTAACTCTGATTGAATTTAGCTTTTATTTTCTAATGGGTTTAATGAAATACAGAATCTATGTATCTGCCATTGTTTTTTTATTACCATGTTTGCTTCAGGCTGACATTATGCAGCTATTGTAGAAACCTAATCTATTTTAGAACATCGTATGACTGGGTGTAAACTTTGATAAGGCAAGTAGGGTCTACTGAATTGTAGTTATTGAGGTGATAGGGTTGTCATGGCTAGACCCACCCCAGTAATTTTTATCAATATCATGAGTCCTCTTCTTCAGGTGATCTGCCCTCAGGCTGTTTCAAACGTCCACTCCTCTAAGAGCGTCTATAATCCATCCATCATCATCCAGTCCACCAGCATCTGTCTGGGTCTTCTTGTCATCCTCCCCTCCATTCCGCCCTTAGTGATGGTTCTCAAGAACGAGTCCCATCTCATGAATTGACCAATCCATTTTCTGTTTCCCCCTTATTGTATGTGTCATGATTTTTCCTCTCCACTCGTCTTCAACACCTCATTTGTTATGTGTTCCATCCAATTATTGTAAAAACGCTCATGAATGAGGAGGGTTTTTACTCTAATATATGCTTTCATTTTTAATCATCCCACTCTGGAGTGGTAGCGTAGCTGGTGGGGCAGGTGGGAAGACATATTGAGCTCCATAGTAATGGACAGTTTTAGATTCAGGTTTTTGCCGTACAATAAGTCACAATCATGTTAACATGAAATTGATTAATTATGGAATAATTTAATTGGTTAATAATAATTGTTGAGCATGAAATTGATTTTGACTGATTGTCTGTCATTGGTTGTGTTTACATCATGATCAAATTATAATTAAACACTTGTAGAGTGCAACTCAAAGAGCACAGCTAATTAATTAGGACACTCAGACTAATCCGAGGTGCAAATTTTATATCGATACTGGTTATATGATCATTTAGTGGTTTGTATTCGATCATTATTTATCTGTTCGATCAATCAGTCGCTCTCGATCAATGGCTGTTGACGTGACGTGGTCTGTTTTGTTCATCTCGTGTTGTTTGTCAGAATCAGGTGATTGTTAATCTAAACCGTTTAGAGATGCGCTGTTATTATCGATTGACTTGAGTTATGTTGTTAATTAGCTTTGCATTATTTGAATCAGAAATGTAGAAGTCGTAGAACAAACGCTGATAGAACAATTGGGTGTATCATGGTTTTTTGCATCTTATGCTGACTTAAGTAACTTTCATTTGCATTCGTATGTAAATCTCTGGCTTCGTAGTGCTATGTTTGGATGTATGTGTGTCAGGAGTTTTGTATAATGCCTTGCTGAGAATGTCTCACAGCCAAGAAAGAAAGATGGTTCAAGATTTCCACTAAATTAACTTGGCTATGTGATGCAACACATCTACTGCACTCTGATGCTGTGACACTGAGGAAACTTTCTTGGGTTGAGACATTGAAAATTGACTTTTCCCTTGCTTACTGGTCCTTGTTTGGGTTGAGACCTTCCACATTGACTTTTCCCTTGCTTACTTTTCCTTGTTTGGGTTGAGACCTTCCACATTGACTTTTCCCTTGCTTACTGGTCCTTGTTTATATTCAGACCTTCCAAATTTACTTTTCCGTTGCTTACTGGGTTTTTGGGTTGAGACCTACAAAAATAACTTGCCCCTTGCTTTGTATGTAAAGTTTGTGAATGGACTTGATTGGCCCATGTTGTGCCACTAACGTCAGAGGGTGGCCACCTGTGGGCCAATAAAACATGGCTATCACAGATGCACTGTGAGTTTGGTTGTGGAACATTGAAGACATTTTTGCCTTATATGACATGCAAAATAATTTCGTTTAATTCTGTCAAATGTCCATTAGTAACAATTTGTGCACCTCAGTTAAAGGAAGGTTTTAAATTTTTATATAACTGTAAATCGTAGAAACTTTGTTTTTCTCTGGCTTGACATCAAAGAAACTTTTTACGGAAAGCATGGGTTGGTTTTCAGACCACGTTTTATTACATGGCTTAGGCAGCAACTTTTCATCGAAATTAATGTTACAAAGTTTTTGAAAGTGTAACCGAGCTCGTTTTGCACGTAATTTACGTTGATTATGAATTCTAGAAAGATATTTTTCTGCATAGTGAAGTCGTTCATTTCAGTGATGCTGACTGAGTTGCACCGGTGTATGTCTTTAGCACTTCTACATTTGAGGGTGTACCATTTATGCTTGTTCTTAATTGTAACATAGAGTTGTGGGGTCATCCATTAAGGATGTAGACATGAAGATGGGGAGAAAAGGGTCACCAAAATATGGACATGAAGGGAAGGGGAGTTCATCCCCATGGTGTCATCCACTTCTAAAAATGGTACATGCACTATATATGTTCTGGCCCTGTTAGCTACACTGGTTTCACACGTCCCTTGCGCCGCCAGGCGCATGCAGATGCCAGTGTGCATACCCACGGTGGCTTATTCAGAGATTTAAGTCTTGTGTTAGCACTGTCTGTTCACGAGGACCTGAAATGAAGTGACTCTGATTCAGATTGGCAGCGATGGTGATTGATCCAACTCGATCAGTTCATTGAAAAATGAGCAGGGTTGGGGTCTGTATAGAAAATTTGTACATTTACTGTGTTACTGTGTTGGGTATAATTTGAATATGTTGCTTGACCTGACAGTATCAAAGTACAGTCATATGCCTCACCTCTAAGCACCTTTAACCCTGCAAATATCAACAGGTAACCATGTCTCGGCCTTAGTACTTGGGTGTGGGCATTCACAAAGGGTTGACAAGGGCAATTGCAAACGTTGAGGTTCCGAAGTATGTCACTTTTTGTGTACATCTTTTATGGATGACCCCATAGGGTATGTTTTAGGAATTTTAACGTTTAGTTTCGCATTTCGAATTGCAGACTGTGTTTTGCTAATGGCCTCAGCTGTGTGGAAATCATGTCGCTATTTTGTCTGATTTTGTGCTCGAATATTCACTTTAGTTTCAGCTGCTTTTTAACAGCCTGTTTCTGTAATTTCTTTTTCTGTTGGGGTTATTTTTCGGCCATAATTTACACTGCTAATTTAAAGAAAGAAGCAAAGATTAAGATGTACAAAAACCTTCGGAAAAAAGAACATTTTAAAGAAAGTAGCATAGTGAACAATTTTTGTAGTTTTGTTTTGTTTGAGAAGAATTGACCCTATGTACTTAGGCTGTGCTTATCAGTCAGAAAATTCTCACTCTGGAAGTTTGAAAAGTTTTTTTAAGGCCCTTTCCTGTATCTGCTGGTATCATACAGCAATCGTAAATGCTTTATGAACTTACTTGATGTTGCTACCCTATGCCTTGGCTGCTCGGCCTTTATGCAACAAGCACTGGCTGCAGTGGAAGCAGGTATATGCATCCCTTGAAACTGACCATGCAGCAGTCTCGTGTAATTTTTCCATATGTTTCGGTTACGTATGTCATGGCCCTATTTATTGTTGACCTTGCAATGTAGTTTGAACTGTAGAAAGTGTAACAAAGAGTGTGACAGTTCGAAATTTGTCTTCATTTTGTAAAATTACTACTTTATTAAAGTACAAACTGTTGAACGTTTCTAGAAATGTTTGTACAGAGAAGGACGGAGGTGCAATGTCTGAAGCTATGTCTAAATTCAAGTTCATACAATGCACAGACTTGCATCGGGTCGTGCATTAATGACATCTGCAGATGGGGGAATCAGGGTCACCCAGATGCGGATGTGGGGTGGAGTTTATGCACATTCGGACATCCTTGTCTAAAAATTTGATGCATACAGTTCTTTGAGCCAGGCAGCAGTATCTACACCTGTACTGCCTTTGATCTAGTTTAGAGTACTTTGTTGGAAGAGGCAGATCAGCAGGCAGCCTATTCTTCGCCTTAGTACTTGACTGGGGTGCAGATGTTCTCAAAGTGGAAATAGGGAAACAGTAATGCCAAATGAGGGAATGGGAAAGTTTTTGCAGACATCGATTATAGACAAGCTCCACCCATCTTCTACTCTGAATTCATTATCTGTGTAGGCCTACTTGTCTTGAGAAATGGAGACCGTTAATTCAGAACATATTGGAGTAATTTGTCAGAAGTGTTGTTTTGCTCCAGATTCAGAGGTGCGTGCATAGCCCGTGCTTTGCAACGACTCCTTGAGGTTCCTCGACAGGCCACGTGTTCAAATTGTTTATGCTATTACGTTCAGACTGGTACTCCATGCTACACAGGGAACCATACATCACTTATGTCGTAATTTGCAAGGCCATCTCTCAACATTGCGATAGCAATGGGCACTGTTAAATGTTACTTTATCAAGTTCTTTAGTGCCCTGTGGCATGCACGCACCATTCACAGATGGCTCCGATACTGCCACTAGCATTGTCGACTGATGCTCCATTAACAACGCCCTTTATTCCCCTCTTATCACTGTTATTGTTTTCCAACAAACTTGCCAGAATGAGCCATTTGCTTCACTAGAATCTGGATACATGGAAGCCATTTGCTTCACTAGAATGTGGATACATGGAAGCCATTTGCTTCACTAGAATGTGGATACATGGAAGCCATTTGCTTCACTAGAATGTGGATACAAGGAAGCCATTTGCTTCACTAGAATCTGGATACATGGAAGCCATTTGCTTCACTAGAATCTGGATACAAGGAAGCCATTTGCTTCACTAGAATCTGGATACATGGAAGCCATTTGCTTCACTAGAATCTGGATACATGGAAGTCATTTGCTTCACTAGAATCTGGATACATGGAAGCCATTTGCTTCACTAGAATTGAGATATATAGAAGCCATTTTGTTGCCAAAACCAATCAGGCCATTCATTGAAATCAATATTACATGCAGCTAAGAGTCGAAGACACAGCTTCTAGAAAAATTAATCAAGTCTGCTTCAAAGAAACATTTAACTGCACTTCTTTCCTTGAGGGTCTGTCCAAATGAACTTTTCTCAGTAGCTAATCACAACACATATTTATTGTACAGACACATCAAAACATTTATATAAGAGAGAGATACAAAAATTAATACATTATTACTCGTTAGAAAACGTTTTGTCAGTAGAAATCTGTGACAATGTTTACAATTTAGGCAATCTGCACTTGGCACTAAAATGAGGCTTATCTGCCAACAAAATCATCTAACAATCATGGTGAAGAATAGCAAGATTATAGCTACAATTAATTTTTAACAATGGCCAATGCACTGAAGAGGAGCAACTAAGTAATGTAAAGTAATAAAACATTTATACAGCGCCTCTTAGTTACCTCACAGAAGCGCTAAACACAAGGCTATTAGTCAGTGAACAAATGCGTTTTTAGTAGTACTACTACTACTAGAGTCATACGACTGCAGCCCCAAATTACAATAAAAAGTTGACTACCATAAACATAAGTCTGTTACATCTAACTTTTAACTTGCTTTCTTTGTCAGAGAAAATGAATACCCAGAAACAAAAAAATAACGATATCAATGCATACAACAAATACAATACACTAAGTTTTAACAGATGCTAGTCGTAAACCAAACAAAGGACTGCAAAGTTAAAGCTGGGTGCCTTGGGAAGTAGCATTATCATACATACACCATCATCAAATGCCAACCTCAAAGGCACATCCTGGGAATGTAGACTGCATCACAGCTACTGTCATAGCAAGCTCATTCCATCATTTGTCTTCTCTCCAGGATTGGACTGGGAGTGTCTCTATGGACATCACAATTGATACAAATGCTCTTCAAGGTATCAATGTATCTCTCCCATAAAGAGTTTCTGACCAGTTTTAAACGGCAGTGCAACTTCTAAATTTCAGATTGTGTGGTCATTCAATTTGAACAGAATTGGTGAATGGCCTCCCAGACGAAATAAAACAACTCACTAAACATCTGTGCTTACTGCACAATAATCTACACAACAAATACCATTCTACCTGGCACTCAAAATAAAAAGTCATGGAATTAAAAACATTAAATTCACTAACTCAACAAACTATTAGCAAAAGCAATTAAATACTTATTATAAGTTAAAAGTTAATCTACAAATGAAATATTATCCAATATAATAATTAATTAAACAAAAGGCTTAGCAAGTAAGACTTCAACCCAGATAGACAATCTGAGTTGAGGAAAATGAAAATGTTAATCACATGGACAAAAGAAATTTATGTTATAACTCAAAATAATAAACACAACATAGCAACTAAGAAATGTATGTAGTAAGTTGTAACTTAACATAATACATAAAACATAGCAATAAGAAATGTATAACTTAAATAATAAACAAAACATGGCAATAAGAAATGTATAACTTAAAAATAAAACACAACATAGGAATAACGGAAAATAAACATAGCACAATAAGAATCTTGGCATTGTTGAATGAGATTGCAAGGCTTGTTTACAAAATAATTTAGTGCACTGATGACTTCTTTGGTACTCGTAGAAACCAGAACTTTTTAATCATGATCATGAATACATAACTAAAAAAAAGCCGCAAATGTACTTAGTTAAAAAGATATCAAGAAATTACTACCATAAAACATGCCCAGCATGATTTTAAAATGCCATAAAAAATCAAATGCAACATTTGGATGACTAGTTCTCAACTCAGACAATACCTATAACGATATAAACATTAAGACCAAGCCAACTCGATACCATACACAAAGTATACAGGAACATGGTACCGTTTACCACATCTCTTGCAGCAAATCCGGATTATTCCACAGACCAAGTTTCAAGTGTTTGGAATTTCTTGTGCCAAAAACGTGATAGCTTAAGCTACGCTCCAACGTTTTCTCGTCAGATCTGACATGTCGGGTAGTTTTTAATATGCAAATAAGTGCAGTATATACATGTATAGTTCAGTGACTACTAACAGCTAACTAACTACAACATTAACCATTTGTGACTTGCTCTGGCAAAAGGAGGCTGTTGTCCACAAATTTAATTTTGTATATTTTGGGCTTAAAATGATAAACAATAATTTCTGTTTAAACTGTTGAAAAAATTATTATTCCATCTTTACTGGTTCCAGAGATATGAATTTTGGAATGTATTGCTACTCGGAAGTACAATTTCGAGAAAAACGCAAGCAAAGTTTATTATCTTAATACAAACTCAACATAAATTGCAAAGTTTCAGTGTTTTTAACCTTAAACTTATGGAAATCACTATGGGAAACCCACCAATGAGGCAATTTTTAGCAAGCTGAATGCAAAAACTTTCCAATGAGGTATTACACATGGTATTCCTAACAGACTGAAGGCCAAAAAAATACTCTTGAAACTGGACCCCAAAAAATTTTAAATTCTTGGATAATTTTATCAATCACACAAATTTATTAAATTTGTCATGAAATAGGTGAAATTTTATTAAATAAATTTTTTTTCATATAATATAAGGTCTTATTTATCGATACACGCAAAAAAAGATAATTGAAAAATTTACACCTGATTGGTGTTTTGGCTAATTTCTCATGTTTTATCATTGGCGACTTCCGCCTCCTTTTGCCAGAGCAAGTCACATTTCAGTTACCTGAAGGTCATGCGCATAGGTCTCGAAGGCACCCAACTAAATAAAATTTAACTAAATAACATTTAACTAAATAAAATTTAACTATCTATTTAAAGTCATTAAGGTTTAAGCAATGACAAATATCCAGAGTGAAATTTCTAGGTCTAATTCTAATTTCATTCTCTCAACCCCAGCACAGATGCAACAAGTAGACAACCTAACAGCAGGACAAATGTACCATCAGACAGTATCATAATAAGTAATTGCAATTTATTGCAATGCAGTGGAACATATGTACATGCAGAGTGCGAAGGATTTAATTATCTCACAGAAGATGAAATTAAGTGCACATTTACAACGACAAATATTTAGTCAATGCACCCAACTGAACTTAAGGCGAGATGAAATTCTGAACATGATTTTCAAACTAGAAAATCAGTTGGCAAAATTTTGAAATAATGAGGATGCATTGATACATAGCCAAATTTTATAAAACTTTCAGAACAGTTCTGAATTGAGTAATAAGATCACCCAATACCTCAGCTTTATCGCCACTTCATTAAAATCATTCACGTGAAGTCATGCTCGAGTTAACAGCAATCTAAAACCCAGATACCTATATCCATGGCAGCATCGTGAAAATGGGGTTTGCATCAGAACAGCCATTTGCTTAAATATAGGAATCCACATATCTGAACCCCTTATAAATCCAAAGCTACTGAACGAAATGATTTGAAATCTGAAAGAGGTGATTATGTTGCAGAGATCTCCACCCTCTCAACATGTGATAGTGGATGGATTTTTGGTGGTGCATCCAGTGACATCCAACATATACACAATTGTTACTTTTATGCCCTTTGGTTTCTTGAGACATCATGTACAGTTTCACCATTAACTGATTTTTATGCATTATGGCTCATTTCAAACAGATTTCTCATGGAATCTTACTCACAGCATTCAAATTGAACAAAACAATTTCCTTAGGGCAAAAAACATCGAAAATACTAACTGCTGGCGTTTGTCAGTAGTAGTTTTCACCTTACTACCAAATAGTACAACATACTGGACTTACTGGTGCTAAATAATTGCTATATTACATTTGTCATTTGTACTGTATTGCCGTTAACACTCATTCTTCAAAAGTGAAACCTCTACAGTAACAAAATGCATTGGGATTTGCACAGTTGACTGTGAACAATCTCTCTGACCTCTGGTCAGATAACAAAATGTTCATCATGCATGGACAAAATAACAACAATCTTTAAATGAAGCATAATTTAAACGTTTGTAAACCTATTTGCAGAACTGCAGTTTGTACTTCCTAAAAATGACTAGAATTGTCTTTACCTATAACTCAAACACACTTCAAAATCCACACATTTTATCCATCCACCTAAAACCCTTCATAAATTTCCCATAAAGTATCAAGCTTTTAAAATTTTAATCAGCCCATGGCCAAAACAGATCTATCCAGCTTTTTCAAACAATATGTAAACAAAGTTTATTCTAGAATTGTACACCAATAATTTACACCTAAGGGAACCTGTATACTGCTTTTGCCAACTCACATCAATCTTTCAGAAATTTCTATTTTCAGTTCAGTCTCTCTGGATCCAGACTTTTGGAACACTGTGTATGAAGTCTTTAATTCTTTTCCATTCTCACTTCATCGAGCTCTAGAATTCTTTCGTTTGCCTGTTTCACGAAGAACTAATGTTCCTACAAAAAACAGCACCTGACTTTTCAACCATAACACTGACATTTCACTCAAACTCATTTCATACTTAACTCAACATGAAAGCAGTTTAATGGCAGCATCTGTCCTGTGCATTGTTGATTCAGTAGGGGGACATGGTAGCTGATTGGTTAGAGCGTTCGCCTTGTAACACGTAGTATGGATTCAAGCCACCTCTCAGATAGTGACTGTGTAGGGACCTTGAGCAAGTCCTTCACTCGTAACTGCTCGGTTCCATCAATGATTTGATGCTTGATCAATATATAGTGGTGCTTAATAAATGCATAATAATAATAATAATAATAATAATAATAATAATAATATTTAATAATAATGAGTTTTTCTGACTATATGCCTGTCCAGTGAATGTAGAGTGGTCAAACCCAAGGAACAGCATTTAAGTATATTCAGTATTTACACAATGACAATTGTCACACATTATAACAACATGAAGCATTCCATCTGGTCAGTTATTGGACCTACTACTGCATTTACGAGTCGATCATGTCACATCAGATCCCTGAACTAATATTTGTTCTTTGAAAGTAGTTTTGCTAAATTCAGCATCATTGATAGAGTTTGGATTTATAATTACAAACATGTAAAATCCTAAACTAATTTGTTCAGCTTTACATGACGATAATCCCTTCTAAGTAAAGGTTTCTGCATTAGTTACCCTCACACAGGCTTGGACTGGCCCACCGGGAAATTCCCGGTGGGCCGGCCGCCCAAAAAGAAGAAATATGATTAAAAGTATTATGATATTTTAGTTCCAATTTTTAATTTTAGTGTTACAAATTATGAAAATTTATATTGGCAGTGCTTGGTTGTTTTCCAAGAAACTTGCACTGCAACGTGAAACGTGCGGCTGCGAACCAATATTCATTTTAAATTAGGGCCTACAGTTATTGGACCTACTACTGCATTTACGAGTCGATCATGTCACATCAGATCCCTGAACTAATATTTGTTCTTTGAAAGTAGTTTTGCTAAATTCAGCATCATTGATAGAGTTTGGATTTATAATTACAAACATGTAAAATCCTAAACTAATTTGTTCAGCTTTACATGACGATAATCCCTTCTAAGTAAAGGTTTCTGCATTAGTTACCCTCACACAGGCTTGGACTGGCCCACCGGGAAATTCCCGGTGGGCCGGCCGCCCAAAAAGAAGAAATATGATTAAAAGTATTATGATATTTTAGTTCCAATTTTTAATTTTAGTGTTACAAATTATGAAAATTTATATTGGCAGTGCTTGGTTGTTTTCCAAGAAACTTGCACTGCAACGTGAAACGTGCGGCTGCGAACCAATATTCATTTTAAA
This sequence comes from Allolobophora icterica, assembly GCA_963556255.1. Classification (NCBI taxonomy): domain Eukaryota; kingdom Metazoa; phylum Annelida; class Clitellata; order Crassiclitellata; family Lumbricidae; genus Allolobophora; species Allolobophora icterica. Next base: position 26,577,514 of record OY744604.1, read on the forward strand.
TTAGGGCCTACCGTTGATTATAGCGCATGTAATAAAGAAGCAGAAGTTATCGATTTCTTGTACAGTGACATGCTACAACATGCTTTCATGATATTTCCAGTCTTGTTGTCAAGACCTTAAACCTCAAGACCAAGACTTTGAACCTCAAGACCAAGACCCAATAAATCACATTCAGCCAAAGACTTCTTTTCATTAGAAAAAAATTGTCAAATCGGACTAGGCCTACTCGCTATTTTAATGAAAACGCGAGTCTTTTATTTTATTCAAGCAAATTAACTTTAAATGCAGACTGCAGAGAATTCCGAATTCGTATTTACAAAAGTCCTTCATGCAAAATGTTATTCCAAATGCCTTTTGTATTTTATAAAAACCAATTCGCTCAGAATTTTCTGACCAAGACGTGCCTTGTGGGGCCACATGAAAATTTCGCCATGTGAAAAATACTTTCCATAGGTGCTGAAGTCCTGGCACACACCATAGCTTTTCAAGCACTGGATTTAAATGTACAAATCATGAGCTTTTTGAAATCCTTTCACCTGTCACCGTCTGGCTCAGAAAAAGTCTCGACAAGGCTTCCAGATACAACATAACTTAGCTGCTGCTGCCAATGGGTTTTCCTGACCAGCAAGACTTTTATCCGTCCGTAGGTATTTGTTGTAGGCTATAATGCAAACAGGCTTGATAATTTTTTTAATTCTTGAGTTTTTATATGACTTCATATTGACAGCCGGTCTTGGTCTTGCGAGACCAAGACCAAGACTTTGAACCTCAAGACCAAGACCAAGACTTTGAACCTCAAGACCAAGACCAAGACTTTTGGTCTCAAGACCAAGACTAAGACTTTTAAAACGAACTCGAGTGCACTCGAGACCAAGACCTTGATCTCGACGACAAGTGGTCACAAGTCTGGATATTTCTGAATCAAACAAATTTAACAATGATGTCCGGTACAGAGCGAAACCTCTCCTGGATTCTTTGACAGGTTTGAATATATTTTGACGGCGCAATTGCTTTTGATAGTGTTTGAACACACAACTAGACATCCTACGAGCCTATCAAGGAATTAAGTCAAATACATCGAACTTTTGATGTCATTTTGGAAGCAGCTGCACATTTTTCAGAACTTGGTAACAGTGAACTAGATACAAGAAATCTCGGCATTTTTTATTGATGCTGAGTCTGCTTTGAAACCGACAAGATTTAGATCAAAACAGAAACTGCAAGGAGAATATGCTAATACCAGCCAAATGCAGATTCTCCTTGCAATTTCTACAAGTTGCTTGTGAGAGGTCATTTTCGAAATTGAAATACATTTTGAACAGATTAAGAAATTTGCTAAGTCGGTGAAGTTTAGAGTCTTTCATGCTGATGGGGCTTGTGAAAAGGACCTTTTGGCGTCAACTTGTGATATGATGAAAAAATGCTATGCTGAGTTGTGTCTACAAATTCTATCATGAAGTTGTTTTTGAAATACACTAAAAGCACTATATAATGTAAGAGTTGGTTCCTAACATAATAACCAATTTACGACAAATCAGAAATTTAAACGAATATTTGTTAATTTCTTAAATTTTTGATCTTCTTCTTCTTCTTTTCCTTCAGGCTCGAATTAATCCCTCTTTGGAGAGGGGTCAGCCACTCGGATCCTTCTCTTCCACTTGTTTCTTTCTTGAGCATCTTCTTTCTTCAGTTTTAGGAGTTTTAGGTCTTGTTGTATCGTGTCTTCCCATCTCTTCCTCTGTCGTCCCCGACTGCGGCGTCCGTATACCTCTGCATTCATGATTCTTTTCACACAACTATCATCCTCTTTTCTCATTACATGTCCATACCACCTCAGCCTGGTCTCTCGTACTTTGTCAGTTATACATGCCACCCCGAGCTTCTTTCTGATGTCCACATTTCTTTTCCTGTCCTTCAGTGAGATCCCAAGTATCCATCGTAGCATTCTCATCTCTGTTCTCTCCAGTAACCCTTCATCCCTTTTTGTCAGCGCCCAGGCCTCTGCTCCATATAGCATCACCGGTCTTACCATTGTTTTGTATACCTTTCCCTTGAGTTGAGTTGGCATTTTGGCGTCACACAACACTCCCGTTAGTTCTCTCCATTTCTGCCAAGCCACCTTAATCCTGTTCCTGATGTCATGCTCGCAGCCACCCTGTGCATTCATGGTCGATCCCAGATATTTAAATGTTTCAACCTGTTTCAGTGACTTTCCTGCATTGTCTCTGATCTCAATTGCTTCCGTTGTTTTTGAGCAGACCATGGTTTCTGTCTTATTGATGTTTATCTTAAGACCCTTGCTCTCCACTGCCATCTGCCAGTCTGTAAAACGTGCTTGCATCTTCGCCTCTGCATCGTCCGCTAGTATAAGATCATCCGCATACAGCATGTCCCAAGGTACCTCTCTCCTTACATGTTCTGATATTGCATCCATCACAATAATAAACAGTAGAGGACTCAGGCACGATCCTTGATGTACACCCACTCGTATCTCGAATTCTCCTGTGTTGCCTATACTGCTCCTCACTGTTGTTCTTGCACCTTCATACATTGACTTTACCAAGCGCACAATTACCTCCGAGACTCCCTTCTTCCTCAAACTCCAGTAAACGACATCCCTTGGAACTCTATCAAAAGCTTTTTCCATATCCACGAAGGTCCAGTATCTTTTGTTATTTCCTTCTAAAACCTTTTCCTGTACCTGTCTCAGTATGAACACTGCATCTGTTGTACCCCTCCCTGGCCTGAAGCCAAACTGGTTGTCATGTAGCTCAACCCGCTCTCTGATACGCCTCTCAATGATCTTTTCATACACCTTGAGTACGACCTCCAGCAATTTGATTCCTCTGTAATTCCCGCATTCCAGCACATCTCCTTTCTGCTTGTATAACGCTAGTATTTCACTTTCTTTCAAATCCTGGGGTAGTTTTTCCTGCTTCATGAAGTTGTTTAAGATGACATATAACCATTCAACCCCATTTTGTTCCAGTGCCTTAAACATTTCGGCCGTCATTCCAGATGGCCCCGGTGCCTTGTTGTTCTTCATCATTGCAATTGCTGTCTCAATCTCTTTATAGGTGATTTCCATCTCTGGTCCTGCTACAGGGTTGGTCTCCTGTAGAGGCTCCCTTGGGTTTTTTTTTTTAATTTTTTTAAATTTTTGATATTCGTTTAATAATAATATTATGCCATTTTGCCCATTAACACCTAAAAATGTCCTCCATTTTATGCTAAATGTTACAAAAAGCATTTGCAGGCACCAACCAGACCCCCTTATCTAAAAGGTTTCGGGCCTTCGGCGCTCGATTAGCCTATGTGGGCCGCCATGACCAAATTTCCTGGGCCGCTTTTGCAAGCCACCAGTCCGACCCTGCCCTCACAAAATTAGTTACCTAGTAAAAGGTATATTTTTCAGTACTCTGACTTCTACTATAGATCTAACATATTATTCTCATCATTGTGAGACTGCAGTGATAAAGGTATGAAATAAATAAATCTCCGATATTCTTCTTAGCAGTCGTTTAACAAACAGCTACATCAACATCCAATCACTTGGCTGAAACAACACTAAAACTCATTTTCCTCGATTAAAGCTAAAGTTAGAGATTAAACCTAACATAACTCAATGGAATGAAACAACATTTCTTATATAATAAATATAACGATTAAAATCCTTTATTATAGAATTGGGATGACTTACATGCAAAGCCTTTCACACGTGAGAAATGGAAAGCGTCATCACGGCGTATTGGTGCCGTTGACAATATCGGCACTCACATTGCCACTCATTTTACCCGTCTCCGTCGACTGTCCATCTCCACCAGCCGACTGTCCCCCACTCCCTGCCTGGTAGCTTCCCATCGCCGGAGTCGTGCTGTGCTGCGGGTACGACGGCTGGCCACTGCTCGGATCCCACACGAATATATAATAAATTGCGAGGACGATGGCGGCCAGGGAGACGGCGAGGACGTAAGCAAGGACTGTGGCTAGACGTATCCATTTCTTGTTCGACTTGGACGAGGCCATCTTAGTCTTCGTGTTATCCCCTGTATAGGTTGGGCCGTGTTTGCTGCCGACGGCGTTCTGGCGGAAATTCACAGTATTTTCCTCTTTAACCATTATACAAGGTCCGGTGAATTAAATTCGAACTCAGCTTCGCCGAAATATAGTTAATTTAGTTGAAAACTTCGCTTCGATCAACAAGAAATTGTACAAATCTCGAACCTTCATTGATTCCACGAAAAACACATTGGCTTCATAGATATAATAATCTATGATTGGCTTACGGGCTTGTAAGTGACGTCACTTAGAACTCTTAGCGACATCTAGCATTTGCTAGTCATACCCTATTCCACCAATGCGGAACCATTGCGCTATAGCATTTAATTTGCGCATTAAGAGTAGAATAGGCAAAAATCTATAATCTGTGATTATATTATTTCCAGAAAGAAGAGCCATGCGGCGCTTGGAAGGCCTGTTCATTTTGTAGCGCATTAACTTTAATCTCCTATTATTGTTAGAGCAGAAGAAAGACGCCAATAATAGCAACCACAAAGTCTTTGACGATGAACTTCATAGACTTCGTACAATCATTCGATAGTATGGCATGACGTAATTTGGAGAGCGATGCAAAATGCAGGAATACCATGCAGAGAAAATTGTGCAAGAGATATAGGCCTAGACTAGGCTACTGCAAATCATCATGTGCGATTAAAGGCAGCAGAACATCATAGGCCTACAATAGGGCCTAATTACATTCTATACTTCTGCTTAACCTATAGTAATAGATCTCGAAGTAGTAGGCCCTACTGACACTAAGCCTAAGCAACACGTACCTAGACAGGGAGCACTAGGGCCTAATGGACGATAATCCGACGATTCGAATCATTCGATTAGAATATAATTGAAGTGGACCAGAACTTTAAGATAATAGGCTATAATACGACAGAGATATAGACGTAGGCAGCAGAAGATTCAGCCTAATGATTCACGCAGAAAATAAAACAATTGTTTAATCACAAAGAGTACCAAAGACAATGTATAGAGCATTCAAGAAAAAAACAGGTAGGCCTACATTTGTCTTGGAGGTCTATAATGACCGCAAAATGACAGCAACAAAAAGGATGTCTTAGAGATAGGAGAATGCGAAGCATTATAGGCCTACATATCACACGAGACAGACCAAAACTATACGCTGGATAGACATAACGAATGAAAAATAAGCTTTCACAAAACAGTAGGGTCCAGGCCTATAGGAGGGAACTGGATTTGACATATGATCGAGGACAATGGAAATAATTTGTTTATTCGCGACCCATTCCTGTCAACATCAGGAAATGATGATGACTGATGACGCTAATTATGATGATTGTTAATCAAAGAAACTCTAACTACATGTAGGCTACTAGTAACTAAGCTTACTAGCCTAACTAGGCCCTAACTTCGAATTCGGTAAAACTTAGGCCTGCCTAACCTTCTAGTGGTGCAGGGCCTATCTTTTACTGGCCTATATGGGCTATATATAGTTAGCTAAGTTGGTAAGAGCCATACACTGACGTAAACTTGTCCAAAATATTGGGGGGGCGCAGGGTCTGGACCGGAGGTGGAAAAAACAAGTTTTTTCAAGATTAAAAGTTGTTTTTTGGCTGTTTTTGTTTTGTTTTTGTTTTATGGTTTTTGTTGTTTTTAAGATTTTCGGATTTCGGATCATAAAAATCATGAAGAATGGCATGAACAAGAGCTCCTACTCAGTTTAATTCAGTTGCGATTTCCGAAAATTAAAAATAATTAAATCAATGTTATTGAAATAACTTCTACAAAAATAAGAAATTTATATTAAGCAAAACAAAATACAAATTTTGTGTTTTTTTTCAAAAACCAAAATCCAAAAAAAACTTTTCACCTCTGGTGTGGACAGTCAGATACTTCCGGTGTTACGTTAATGCGTGTGAAATGGGGCGTTTTGTTTACATGTAAATTTGTTTCATATTAAAGATATTTAAGATAAAATAAATCTTTGTTTTTATTATGAATTTCTGATTGTAGGCTATTTCATTTCTGTGTCTATGTTTTTCTGTTTCTGAAGAAATTGGTCTATACTGAAACATAATATTTTAATATTTGAAGAAATTCTCCTCTCGATTTTGGGGGGGGGGGCATTGCCCCGGCTCCTCAAATATTGGGGGGGGCACGTGCCCCGGCTGCCCACCCAGAGTCTACGCCTATGGTTAGAGCAGTGCTGTCCAACCTTTTTGATACCGTGGGCCACCGAAAAAAATATTGAAGCTGAGGGCCGCACCAGTAAACTCAAAAGCAACGACTAAAATTTATTGAAAATAATATATTATTATTAACTGTATTAAAATATATTCAATCGCATGTAGGCTTATATATGGTAGGCCCTATGCTTTAGAATAGTTCAGCGCCAAAAAATATATCAATAAACGTTCAAGCACGTTTTAGTGAGATATTTGGCTTTGAACATATGTTTGCAATTTTTTTATTGGCGGTTGGTATTCAGCTTGGGCGGGCGATTTAAAATCATCCCGGGGGCTGGACAGCACGGGGTTAACGCCTATGGGCTTCGTCTCATGGGCCTCTGTGTTAGAGGGCATGAGGATCTCGGTTCACCTCCAGATGCAGGCTTAGAGGCCTACTTCACAGGTTTAAACATAATAGACCCTAAGTAATTTATGGGGATTCCCGCACCCCCACTTTTTGGACTGGAGGGTACCGTACCCCCACTTTTCATACCCATTAATTGTTTTGCGCATTATTATTTTATCTGAGGAAGCCCTCAAGATTCAAAACAATTACCGAGCCTTATGGTCAGTGTGATCACCATGTGCACCATCGTCACTCTCATTATTAGGCCTAGTAGGCCTATTAATATTTTTTAAACTAAAAGAGATGGTACTATATTATCTATGAAATCATTGTGTAATTAATAAACGATGTTTCAAGATGTTGCTGTATACGGAAATATATCTTGTATGAAATCACAATGCGATTATTACAAGAGATTGCTATGACAATATATGCTCCTGTTTGAAATCACAATGCAATTATTACAAGAGCTTGCTACTGCAATACACCTTCTGTGAAAATATAACCACAATGCAATTATTCGCAGAAGTTAAAAGAGGTTGCTATGGCAACATGCCGTCTATGAAGTCACAATGCAATTATTACAAGACGTTGCTACGGAAATATAGCCTTATGATATCACAATGCAATTATTGCAAGAGGTTGCTATTAATAAATTATATCCTCTATGAAATCACAATGCAATTATTCCCAGACGTTAGACAATCGTTGCTACGGTAACATGTCCTCGATGAAATCACAATGCAATTATTACAAGACGTTGCTACGGCAATTTAGCTTGTATGATATCACAATGCAATTATTGCAAGAGGTTGCTATTAATATGTCCTCTATGAAATCACAATACAATTATTCCCAGAGGTTAGATAATCGTTGCTACAGGAACAATGTCATGTTCTCTTCGAAATCACAATGCAATTATTACAAGAAGTTTCTAAGGCAATATATTCTCTATGAAACCACAATGCAATTATTCCAAGAGGTTAGACAATCGTTGCTACAGCAAAAGGTTCTCTACGAAATCACAATGCAGTTGTTACAATAGGTTGCTACGGAAACACAATACTGTGTGAAATCACAATGCAACACGTCCTCTATGAAATCACAATGTAGGTTAATTATTCCGAGAGGTTAGAATTAGCTTTAGAAGTTTGGAGATTACGCCAGTTAGATAACCTGCCGGAGAGAAAGCATTCATGCAGACGTGTAGAATGAACTTAAATGAAGATACGAAAAGCAGGGGATTCCCACATGGCGTGGGGTTAATGACATGAATCCAGAGGTCTTCGATAGCCAGCCTCTATATATAATCATGGCTGACATTTTGGCCTTTAGCGCTGCATGCACTGAGAGAAGTGTGTCATAATATTAACCCTCGGATTACCAGAAAGTTTACAACCACTGAGTACCACTGGGGTCAAAAACGACCCCAATGTAAACTTATGCTGTTTTGGTTTCAATTAAATAAATAGGGCCTAACTAATAAGAATAAAGTTTAAATTGAAAGCGTACTGTTTATTCACTGATATTATTATATTTCAAACCAATAAATTCGTTTCTTAGCAGACTTTCCTGATGATCGACATAAGCATAGGTTGTTCTGCAACGGCATTTTCCCCAATTAGCTTTTGGCCTAGCTATAGTATGCTTTACTTGAACTTGGTAATGTGGGTTTAGTGTAGTACAGACAACAAATCCTTTGAGGGCACTGATGTCCAACATGTTGTAGAATATTGCCATAGACCACACCTTGTCAAATTCTTTTTCGCATTGTACATACGGAGCACCTGGTCTGCAATGTCAACACCACCTTTGGATGCATTATAGTCCAAGGTCATTAGGTTTTTTCTCAGGGTGGCTGTTATAAATCTGGGCTTGGTTGTTCTGGCTGCTGAGCAGAACAACATCTTTACCTTTCTTTGGACAGTAGGACACAAGTACTGCATCACCTCGTAAAACAAAGATGGACCTTTTGAGTTTATAAACTTTGAAGGAATTTCCTTGCGTTTTTCAGGATGTTATTGAGAAGAGTTAGCTTTTCTTGACATGTTTGTGCTACACAGATTAATTATACTAGTTTCTCTTTGTAAATATACTTATAAAGTAAATTTTACTTCCATATAAATATATTTTATTATATTTACATTAGTCATAATCGTACAGTTTACCTTGGGGTCAAAAAGGACCCATTGGTACTCAGTGTATAAATGCAATACCTGCGCCATCTGGTGACAAAAATGCAAAATAAAACATGGGATTTTATACGTAACAGGAATACCTATAAAGTCATAAAATTTCTTTTTGATATCACTTATGAGGGCTGAGCAGCACTAATGGAACAACCTCTGGGGTCGTTTTTGACCCCAGTGGTAGCTAGAGGGTTAAATGTGTGTCTATACCGACTCTTTGAAAAACGTTTAGTCTACGTGGCCGTGCAGCATAGCGATTGTACCAGCCTACAGTGTAGTCCAATACTTTGTATCATGCTACCTAAATCCGGTCTGCAAGTGCAAACGAAGTGAAACGAACTAACTGAAGCGTACGCTGTTTTCTTTGGAGCCGTGGCTGCAGTCTTGCACTATAATAAGGTTGCATAACCTCAGCTGCTGCTTTTTAGCCTATGAAGATCTTCAAGATCTGCTCTCTTTCCCGGTTACTGATCACACAGGCATCCTTGTATATATGCGAATATAGAGCACATATAGCAGGCTCTAAATGTCCTGTATATACATGTATCCTATGAACTGAGAACATACAGGAGCAAGCGTATAAATATACGCGTACAACCACTTGTTAGTAGCTCTCTATGTAGGCCTTATCTATGTAGGTTTGTGTATTTTATAATATGCATGCATGTACGTACGTATGCGTGTATGTGCATGTGTGTATATGTGCATGTGTATGTATATGTAAGTATGCAGGCCTACGTATGCATGTACGTATGTGTATGTATTTGTTTATACATGGATTTATGTATATATGTATGTACTATGTATGTATCTATGTGCATGCATGTACGCATGAATGTATGTATGTATGTATGTATGTATAGTTAGCGTATGTGTACTGCTGAGTCCAATGCAGTTTTGTATGTATGTATGCATATAATTATGTTTTATGTGCAATGTTGTGCAGGTATATATGTATGTATGTATGTATGTATGTATGTATGTATGTATGTATGTATGTATGTATGTATATATGTATGTATGTATGCATGCATGCATGTATGTATACATGTGCGTGTTTGTATGTATGTATGCATGCATTCATGGTTTATTTGATTAAACAGACGGACATACAGAGGGTAGGCTACCTTTGTTCATGAGCCATGTATCTGTTTCTGCATTCGTAAGTGTTCGCTTGAATTACTTATGCATTTCCAGCGTACGATTAGTAAGTAAGAACAAACACCGTGAGACGTGTCACGTGACGATGTTTACTTCAGAGGTACGATTCGCTGGTAACCTTTTCACGCAGTGGGATGTACAAACGAGAAGTGCTTCCGAAAACTGCATTGGACTCAGCAGTGAATCAGTAGGCCCTAGGCCTATGAGACAAACTTAGGCGATGACTTCTATAGCGCAATGTAGACCGTAACTCAATAAGTGAACTTAAGTCAATAACTACTTTAGTGCGCAGATATAGCTTATTGCGTACGACTATAAAACTTAAATGTGGAGTTGTGGGAGACAATGTTTTTATATTGTTAACAATTTTCCTCAATATTTACTAAGCTGTTACTCTTTTAGTCCAAATAATTTAAAACTGTTTGAAAATACGTAGGCCTGCGTTATTTATACGCCTAAGAAGAGTACGGAGATGGTGAAAGACAAGTGCCAATTGTCGAATGGGATTTTTGAAATTTGTGCAACTTTTTCAATTTCTTTTCAAACTAGCCATATAAGCCATTGCACAAGATATTTATAAACAGTAGCCTCCGTGTTCAATTTATTTGAATACATTGATACTATAGTGCCTATTAATGCACTGTCAACATGCAAATTAACAGACTGTGAAAACTCTATAATTAGCCTCATATATATAATATATATAATATATATATATATAATATATATGTAATATATATTATATATATAAATATATCAAGTCCATTTCTAGGATGCGAATGAGACCTGTCGCACATAGCTTAATAGAGAAGACCAAAGGAAGAACTTTCGTAATGAAATCTTCTACATGACATTGTATATCGGACTCCCAGCTACAAGGTCATCAAGCGCAAACTTAACTCGACAAACAGGTTGGTCTGCAGAACGCTCACTTAGGTTATACGTCGATCACTCTTGAAAAAGAAGAGCAAACCTTTAAGCTAGTCTGAGAGGCAGCTATAATGATGTGAAATGTTCGCGACTTTATTATCTTAGCCTCCGCTTATTCGAGCAGATAGCCATGCAGTTCTTTCCCTCGCCGTCTCGCCACCCCCACCGACAGTGTACGGTCAGTGTACTCATTATAGCTGAGTTGGCTAGGGGCGTAAGTGGAGCAGGAATCACGACATAAATTCTGCCCTGGATGGGATTTCAATCTCTGATCTCTCCGTTGACAGTCCAAGACGTTAATCACTAGACCATCACCAGTGACGATATAGAAATCCAGCAGTGTACATAAATGTATCCCTGCAGCTTCTTTGTCATGTTTTATTTGATCTGGTAGACATTCATGGACGATGTTCAGGTTCAGTGGCCTTAGTACGCTGAACCTGACTCCACTCGAGACACTCACAGGTCACATTTAATTCTGTACTCACTGATCTTCTTAACATTTTTATTTATACGGCTTCAAAGAGTACACTTTTAATACGTAATAGGTCACTGACCTCAGCTCTCACTGTAATAATGCCATCATAATCAATTTACGTAACTCTACATCACGTAGGTATTGCCTGCCAAGAAGTAGCAGTTTTACTGCCATGTACCTAGTGATAAATGGGACTTGCGTAAAAGTTGCGTTCTAGTAGGCCTACTAAACTCTCTTTGAACTAGTGAGCTCGATTGCATAGGCTATAATTTATCGTAAACCTTCGGGAGGCAATCTGAGAGTTTTCCAGAGGAGCCTGTGGTTGTTTTACCAAGAAGATATCACGAATCAGATTAGCAAACATCCAGAGGTCGAGTTGAATCAAGTTGTGCACAGGATGATGAAACATTTCACCAAAAAAGCCACAATATACAATGACTGAACAGTCAGTACGAATTCGCATAGCTACGCATGCAGTTCCTAGCCAAGACATGTAAATACTCGATGGCCCACGCCGTTTTCCGCCAAGTAGCCCACCGAACACAAACCAAGTCATGTTCCTTGAAAGCTCCCGACAAAAACACCTGCCCGAAAGTATGCGCATGACTTACGCAATTTCAGAGAAAGTGGAAAGGCCACCTGAAAATATGATAAACACGTTAGGTCCTTTTCTATCAGTAAATCACGCTCATGTATACACGGATTGGAATAGGTCGTCATAATATCAGGCCATGTTTATCATTTTTTCGGTGCCCCTTAGAACTAGCTATGCCACGAATCCCCACCTGTTTATTGGATGATTTATAGCTTTCTCAGTTTGTACTCGTAAATATAATAACAGGTAGAGTCAGTCGGAGTATATATAAGCTCGGAGGAGACTCAACCAGGCAGTCGGAGATACGTGTATAACGAGCTGATACGTGTTCTTAGTCGTTCATAGGGATTTCGATATAGGCCTAACATTAACAAGTTCTTTACAGAAGTGAATATAACAACAAGGATTACTGTTTCAAACCGGATACTGGAGATGAGGAAACGAAGTATTATTTACTTTTGGAGTTCATCCATCGACCAGTACATCCCAAGAGGTCGACCCACAAGGAATCGCGATCAGTTGGATTTACGCAATTCTGATCATTCTCCTGAAGCGAATTACAGCAGTCGGGGCAGTGAAGAGGGTGTCACGACCCCTGCGAGACACATGGGCGCCGCAGCGAAAGTAGATCTCGAGAAGGTTCGAAAACTGGCTGAGCAGCTGAGATCCATTGCTGATGAGATGAATTCCGATCAGGAATCGCGTGTACTATTCCGTGAATCATTCCGCCACAGAAGCTCAGGGACTGATCACTCTTCCGCCTTCAGGACAATTTCGTTGAGGGAATCAGAGTTCTTCCATCTACCATTCTCTGTTTCTGTAATTCTTTCGACCGCCATTGAACTCCTAACGTCGATTGCCATGTTCGCTGTTATCTGCGTTGCTTTCTTACTTCAGAAGATGACGAATTAATATCCCCTATACGAAAGATTTGGATATCTCTAAACGTGGATGCAGAAACGAGGGTACGCTAGATGAGCTTTCAAAAGGTTGGTTTTATTAATTTAGCTTATGTTTTGAACAGTGCTTTGTTTTATAGAAAAAAAGGTTCCGGAACTGAACAATTATGGAAGGACTAAGATCCCGAGAAAATGGGATCGGAGTTGGGAGGAGTCTCAAAAAACACTGAAAACAGTTAACAACACTGAAATTAAAATAAAATAACCAAATTATTGTTTTCATTATCAAAATAAATCAATTACATTTTCTTAGCCTCGGCATTAGAGGGCGGGTGGCCATTCCTCTCCCTCGCCGTCTCATCTTCACACCGACAGTGTACGGTCAGTGTACTCATTATAGCTGAGCTGGCTAGGGATGCCGATGAAACAGAAATCTCGTAGCAAATTTCTGCTCTGGGAGGAGTGAAGAGACATACTCCTCCTTCCAATAGGCCTAACATACCATTTGCTACCAATCCATCTTTTCTTTGTAACTTTTATTCTTCAGTAATTCTTTCATTCCTTTCCTTTTCACTGTCTTCGTTTTTTCCTTCCTACTTCCTACAGCAACCTACCTTTGGAATGCTTCAATTGTAGGCTATACAGCTACATTCTCTAATTAACGTCTATGTTCTTTTCTTGATTGCTCTTTCTCAAACTACAGCACTCATTTCTTAATAATTTAGTGCCGTTCGTGATCTAATAGCATTTGTTGTTTCCATGTTTCTTCTTACAGTATAAGACACTTGAATCCGGCAAAACAGAGAACATCCAAATCATCGATTTTCGCTAAGACAGTCACCAAGTCACCGCACTTTCGCTTCCACCCTTTTTCACACTTGAAGACGAATACTGCGTATTATCGTCACTGGAAGCTTCCATTAGGTCTACGTGGCTGATTTTTATTTATTGTGGAAACATTTCTTAACATGAAATACGAAACTAAGTAACTTCTATAGCCTACCATTCAAACTTTTTAAAGTTTGTTTATTTGTCGACAATTTACGTTTTGTTTATTAATGTAAACTGTAATTTTTATAGCGCCACGTTGCGAGCGATAATGCGCTTTCTACGCAAGTTTAAAAGATGTTAAAGTTATGATGTTATTAATAAAGCAATGTTGCCTACGATGAACGTTATGTTGCTCTGTGTGTCAACAGTGATAGTGTAGGCTCTACTGTTTTTTAA